>JXSR01S003854.1:34423-47161 GCA_000969725.1 Ophiothrix spiculata
TAATGGGTCATTTAAAAAAAAAAAAAAACCTTGGATAAAACATAAATTACTCTATCTCACGTGAAGCTTGACACACATGCTTACGTCATTTATGTTGGACTGCTGGTTCAACTGGTTGACGCAATGATGATCCAGCCAGAATTCAGCTCGCTGAAATATCACTTATCTTTTTTTTTTATTCATGGAAAATTAGAGGAAAGGCCGTTTTTGACATGCGAATGCCCTAGTTTAAAAAGCCTTTAAACTCGCCAAAATAGCATAGAATCAAACTTGCACTTAGAAGCATAAATGTTATGAAAACATTTTGAAATTAACAAAAAACTATTTTTTTTGAAATATAAGTGTGATTTATTGCAAGTAAATCTACGGTTCTGGACTTAATATAGTTTAGCCACTTGGTCAAAGGAGAGCGAAACACTGGGTCTTCATCAGATTTACTAAAAAATTGCGGTAATTTTGCGTAAAACACGCCTCGCGTAAGAGAATATAACACTTGGTCCATAGTGGTCAGGCTGAGGTCAAATAAAACATTAAATGTCTACTCAAAACATCATATAACACCGGAAGTGATCAATAAAGCGGCAATAAGTCGTGTCTATTATTTCGTATACATAGTTAAAACACCCTCTTTAGGTAAGCGTGATCGGATAGCGTAGTTGTAACGCTACTCGCTTTTGATGCGAGAGGTCCCAGTTTCGAATCCCGTCGGCGCCTTCTTTTTCTATTTGTTTTTTCATTTGAAAACAAAGTATTATTTTTTTCATCGTATTAGATTGATATTCATTAAATAAACTACTTTTACAAAAGAATTTCTTTCGATAAACATGATAAAATCATTTCGCTTTCATTTTTCAACCGAGAAAAATCAGTCTGATTTGTATGTTTAAGGCTACAGTCCCTAAGTGGGTGCCATTTTTGCCAACGGCATCTTTACAGCAACTTTTTACCTACTTACACATATCAGAATAATACAATTTTTAGCGTACATATTTAATAGAGTCTCTAGTTAATACATGAGACTTGAGTAGTGATTTCACGTCCATTATCAAGGTCAAAATTACGTCAATAAACTACTTCGAAAAATTTACACCTTTTTCGCCGAAACCTTAAAATTTTATGATGTTCGAACGATTCGCCTGTTTTCAAATTTTGACAGATTGTAGGCTTGATACTTTTTATTGAATTACAAATAATATTTTATAAATGTGTTGTGTTGATTTTGAATGATAATGTAACAAACCCGCGTTGTTTTGCCCGAAAACCGGGCGTGAATTATAACTCTGAGTTCGCCCTGTTTGAGCTGTGAATAGCCTGATTTTAGTATCTACATTATCTACATTTTGTCTGATATATGCATTCGCATAATTTACTTACAAATTGAGCATTCCAATGAGGCAACAATTGCAATTTGTATGTAAACAAAAGAAAAATACGGCATTCTAATGTTTATGTTTTAGATTTTAGTTCACTATCTCAACGCTGCCTTGATAGCTCAGCGGTAGATCTCTCGCTTCGTAATGCATGACTAAGCCCCGTCATAATCCATGGTTCGAGTCCCCGCAAAGGCAGTGGAAACTATTTATCTTTTCATGATTGAAAAATAGTTAGGATTCACATTTTCCTGAGCATGTGGATTCCTCGTACCCTTAAGTACGCCTAAATACAGTTAATACATACAATCAGTGGAACCACTCAAGACATGATCATTTGTTTGGGACCAGATTGCACGTGTTGGGCTAATTATCATAAATGTGACGTCACTACTTCCCCGGCGTAAAAAAATGTGTCATGATCCATAATATAGGTCACTTTTTATATACCATGGGAAATTAACAACTCAATCCCTAATTTTCTATTCACCATGTCTCTATTAAATGAATCTAAGCAATATTCCCATAGGGATATGAGCCTATGCAAATGAGCTTTTATTGAGCAATTTAATTTTCATTTCCCGGGTATATCCCGGGTGAATATCAGGATAACTCGGTCGCTAGATTTTTTTCTTCTCGACTTGACATGTCGGATAGTTCGAACTTCGAACCGCTATAATCACAAGGGGGTTAATGCAATTAGAAAAAAAAAGTTGTTTCAATAAGATAAGCCTATTCTTGACAGTGGAGAATTTTTTTTTTTTCATTTCATTACATTATTTAAGTTTTTAAAATCATGAGGTCAAATCTGGTTACGTGTAGCGTGTTTTGCAAAATTTTATGTAAAATGGCTTATACAAACTGCAAGATGAGATATCAGACATCATATATATGAAATTTGAAAAATATATCATACCTGTAAGACTTTTAAAACAGTCAATAAATCGAGGGAAAATCCATTACAACGAAAAGTTCGAAAGGGACACGATGTCGGTCATCACATTATCCCGATATACACAGCGAACATCGTAAACGACAAGTCACACGTCTGGGGCTATTTAGGCAAATATGACGTCATTTACTACAAGTGAAAAGCAGTGACTGGTGACTGACATCCATTGCACTATTTACATATGTTCGTTTACGGGCAAGGAAATTGTACAGTTTTCATCATGTTTATCTAAATTAATTCCTTTATAAAAGTAATTTATTGAAGGAAAATCATTCTAATACGATGGGAAAAAATAATACTTTGCAAAAAAAATAAATAAAATAAAGCGCCGATAGGACTCGAACATGGGACCCGGGATTCAAAAGACAGTCAGCCTGACCGCTACACCACGGAACGCTGTATAAAGTTAACGATGGTTTCTGACAATATATATCTAACAATAGGCAAGTGCCTCTTAATCGTTCGCTTCCGGGGTTACATGATATTTTACGTAGACATTTGATGTCTTATTTGACCTCATGTCGGCTTCATGGGACCAAGCATCGTATTATATTACGTGTACAGTGTTTTACAAAGAAATATCGCAAAATGTTTAGCAATCCTGATAAAGAAATGTTCTCGCTTGCTATTGACCAAATGGCTAAAACATATTAAGTCCAGAACCGCAGATTTTAAGCAAAACGCAAAGACCAAATTTGACCTCATTCAGATAAAATAACCACTGTAGAAATTACATACATTTTTACATATATTTCGCAAAATTTTAATCATTTTGGATTTCAGGATGTTTTTAAAACATTTCTACGTTTATGTACAACATTGTTTTGAATTATGATCTACTTGGATGAGTTTATGAGCCTTTTCAAATCATTCGCTTGGCTTAGTCAAGTGTGACAAAGACATTAAGTCCCCTGTTTATCACTTTAAAAAGATAAACATTCCATATGACTACTCAACTTGAGTAGAGAAGTGACCTTGAACAAGGCGGGGTTAAATAAATTGGGACCTAAAAATCACGTTTTTGACCAATTTTTGTTGTTGTCCCCTTACCAGTACATAAAAAAAATGATTACATTCGTAGTTCCATTTAACACCCAACAAGATTACCTATCAAATCTGACCAAAAGCAACTTAAGGTTCCAGATATTTTCATCTTATTATTGACATTTACATGAAAAAGTTGTAAACATATTTTTATTCCAACTATATGAGCAACCGTGTATATAGATCTAGAACGAAAAATGCGGGAGTTCAATTGAAAAGTCGGGTATATTTGCACTCGTAATACAATACAAAAAAATATTAAAATTATTGTCTTAAAATTATCAAATAAATAATTACATAACACGCTGGCATCAAATGTAAATGTGTAAGAGTAACGTAATTACAACATATATCAAAAAAAGTTACACGAGCAATAAACATAATAGATCGCCCGTATAGGACTCGAACTTGTGCTACTGGCCACTTCTGGTTTCTCAGTCCCGCTTTTTACCACAACACTAAGCGGGTTCACTCAGTTGATGTATGCCAAAGCAAATGATATTTACAAAACACCTTTTACATGCCCGCTTCTCATATTTTTGTTATCTAACTTGGATTGTTTATTTTCTTTTTCGAAATTTTAAACCTTGTTCTTTTGATCCATATTTTGCAACACATTTTCCGAAGGGGGTTGTTATTGTTGCACCCCCCTAATATTTTAGAACGGAACCCCCTATGAACTTGGTTCTGCTATTATTAGATAGCTATGACTCTCCCTATCCACCAATACTAAGATCATTAAAATCGGCCAAGGCGTTATGTAATTATGACGTCATAAAGTACTTTCGGATTGGGAAATCAGGCAAAATTGAATTATGGCAAAAATTTGCTATAAAAATTCTACTAATAACAAGTAATAAGTTTTTTGCTAATTAAGAAGGGAAATGATGATTCTAACATGTTTTGTAAGTTTGAGTCTTATAGCATGCATAATTTTTTCAAGATGGGGACTTAAAATTTTCTCGGATTTTACACCCGCTCAACCCCCCCCCCCAGCCCATCCCATAGTGGAGGACCATACCTATCTATTAATAGCAAGTCCATCAAACAGGAGAAAATTTCTTAAAATTTAAGGGGGTGCAACAACCCCTCTTGGATAGACGCATTACAAGAAATAGCCTGGGTAGACGAGGGATAACTGGCATGATAGAACCATCCAATTGTTTTTACTTGAAGAATCGAATAATTCTAAGTGTTGATGGCTATCGTGTCAGTCGGTTAGCATCGTTTTAAAGGGGCAATTCATGATCCACTTTTCACCCTCAAGGTCACCTCTATCAAATTTAAGTTTTTTAGCTTATAAGAATCCTCAAGTGGTATATGTTACGATCCCCAAACCGTTCTTTCATATGTGCTTGCATTTTTGAGAAAAGTGAGAAAATGTGTTATTTTCTAATTATTGTCGGGGCCCGACAGTAATTACAACACAGTAGTCTATGAGGATTTTCAAAATGCTGAAAAGCTTGTAACTTAGAAACGAACAGTTGGAATCAAGTGAAATTTTCAGTATATATTTATGTTGTACTCTTCTTTTTATTTAACTAGAAAAGAGGCCACATCAAAATCATAAATCGCACCTTTAACCTATATATACTAAAAAAAATGTATGCCTCAAAACATGAAAATGTTAGACGATTCTAAGTAAATGACTTATAAAACACATCTACTTTCGGATAACAATATTTTCAAAAGGAAAAAAAAAAGATATCGAACATCAATCATATTCTTCTGTGAAACAAATAGAAAATAGATTTCCAAAACTTAAGTCTGTTAGTAGATCTTTTTCTTTCACCTAATGATGATTTGGTCATATACTTTGCCAAGGTAATGCATATAGAACATCTCTGAATATTCTTATAATATTGATATGTTGCATCAAGTAACTTATAGTTAAGTACATTTGTTGTTAGTGTTTGAACAATTAAATAAATTATAGGAATAGTTGTCATTAGTGACTCCAAAACAATAGTTGCCGTCAGGCCGTATTGATTGTGTAACAACATTTTGTGTGTGGGTGTATATGTTTTGTTTTGCTACCATCTGGTGGTAAGATGACTTTGTGTTTGCCCTTAGCAACATTGGTTAACAAATAAGTGATATTGTAAGAAATAACTGAATTAGATGATCTAAATTGTACCATAATAATGAAATTATAAAGTACAGTTATGAAGTATTATATATAACAAAATGTTCCAGAGCACTGTGCATATGAAAAGCTAAAATCCCAATGAAACTACAAAGTACAAATATAAAACTTCACAACGGATATAAAATTCGAAAAAGGTAATACAAGTGATTAAAAAGATGAGTCGTAATTGGACGTAAGTCACTAACTGGTCATAATTTTTGCTTCACACAAAAATATTGGTAAAACCATACCAATTTGTATTCAACGTATTGTAACTCTAAATATATACACTTAAAACCAACTAAGTTATATATTGCTGGAAAGCTGATTCTCCGAGGATATCAGTTTTACCTAAATAAGCCTAATTTTGAGGGATGGGTAAAAATTATAGAGGGTGCAAAATAAAATAAAATTGCATTTTGGTCAAGCAACTTTGTTGTGGAAAGGTGTATCCAGATGACACAAACATTACTTGATGTATGTAATGATGGCATTCCATAAAACAATACATTTGGTGACCAAATTCATTGTGGTCAAAATACTGAGGATGGTCAAAATCTATGAAACGACTCTTTAATTTTTGGGATATTTATTGGTCATAAGTTTTTTCCTGTATACACTACCTAAAATGTTATCACATAATTGGATTTCTCGTCAAATTCCCTTTTGAAAAAATGTATAACTTTTACTAACTACGTCAATTCAGTCAAAAGATATGCCGTTTTAAAGTTTTCGAATGTAAGTGCACGTTTTGTACAGTAATGAATAGAAAAAATTACCCACATATAAAATATTAAGAAACAACAAAATGTGGACGATATGTCAATATTCGATACATGCTTTAGCATTATACATATCTCATTGAAGTTTATTCAAAAAATTATGATCACAGCATTTTTATTTTTAACAATACATGTGTTTATAAATCATAACTTTCTAACACTTTTACATGTAATCCTATGCGCGCCTCCTCCACCGTCGCCTCCTCCACCCGATCCATCGTGTTCTGTAATTGCTTTTTCAAGTATAACTTCATTAATTAAACTCATGGGAAGTTCACCTTTTACAGATAGATAGAGTATAAACATACTTTTCATATGATACCAAACTTTCCCAAATACGTAAAGACGTTTTAGCAAAAATGCATGTTTTCTACCATTTTGTAGGGTTATATGTAACAGATCCATGATATTTGAGGGACGTATTTGTGACGCAAGGCCAATTAGTTTCATGTAAAAGGGTCAAGAAAAAGGTCACAATATTAATAAAATAATCAAAAATCACTATCTGACCATATAATGGTGCTATATTTATATATAGATAGATTGATAATATTAACTAAAGAGAGTGATGGTACCCTTGATTCCAAAGGTCAAAGTTCACAGGTCAAAGGAAAAATAATTGTTAAAATAATCAAAACCAGATCTGACCGTAGGAAGGTGCTTGATTTATTGTACTTGCATAGATAGATTGATAAAAATATACCAAATATATTTTTGGTACCCTCGACTCTAAATGTCAAAGTTCACATATCAAAAGTCAAATTTAAAATATGCCCTGATTGACTTGAAATTTGACAGGGATGTATTTTACAAAATCTTGAGCAATATATCAATACTCTAATTTAACCCCTTAATGACCTGTGATGTAATAGTGCATGGGTTACTGAGCCATTTGCTCTTTGGTTACTAATTTTGAGAACGCAGGTCAGAGGATAAATATTTTAAGATCAGATTCATTTAATCCGTTTGCGGTGCGGTTGCGATGCGTTTAACACTGTATAATTGAAATCACGTGATTGAATAGGATCAGGTTGAATCTGAGATTCAACTTTGACCGTCCATTTTCAATGAGATTCAGCGTGCGTTCCACATACGGTGTGTTTTGAATCGAAATTAAGGTTTTCCGCGAGAGTGATTCCTTTTATCCAGTCCGTTTGCGGTGCGGCTATCCAGAAACCCATGCGTTTACTTGAATCGGTTCCTGGAGCGAATCAACCGTTTGGAATGCGTTTTGGTCATGGGGAAACTTTTCAATTAGAAAAGATGATGAAATCAAACCGCATTGAAAACGGACGGACCAAAATTGAATCTCAGCTTTCAACCTGATACCATTCAGTTTCATTCAATCATGTGCTTTAAATTATTCTACTACCAGTACCATTGCAGTGCAGAACGCACTGCAACCGCACCGCATACGGATAAAAGGAATCTGATCTTTACTCTCTTTATTTCAAAAGTCGTGCCACCAATAATATATACACCGCTAGTCAATAATGTAATTGTCTAATACACACACGTGATGAGTTATTGTGCACCCACAAATGCGCGGGACATTTAAAGATAATTAGTTATGTGTGATTAAGGGCTGATGAATAACTTAGGCGGAACTGAAGCAAAGAACAGGCGCAGAATTTTCACCAAAATTATTGTTTTTGATTCCGCGTGTTGTTTAATAACATTGAATTAAGCAGAAGTCAACTTAAATTTGTTATTCCTCACTTCAAAAAAAAATGGAAAGTTTTCAAAATTCAGTAACTCTGCATCCACATGGCAAAGATGATGTGAAAAAATACACATATCAGTTTCTTGAAACGTAGAAAATAAAAAGTTATCTTAATGCAGAATTTTGAAGGCCTGTAAGCGAAACAGAAACATTTTCATTTTACATGGCCTCACCAAGCAATATTGAACCACTTGCAAATACTATATGGGTGCTTCTTCACAAGAAATTCATAGACAATTTTGTAAGAATCATCAATATTTTAGAGCAATGTTTTCCATTAAAAATGATTTTATTCAAATATATTCATTTTTGTCTAGATTCCAGCTTGATATAAGATATTTACATCAAAGCCAATTGAATTACTAAGGAAATGTTATCAAAATATAATCTGATCGGGAAATCATTTACTGTAATAGACTCTTCTATGTTCCATTTGGAGATAAGTGCAATATTTTGCAGTAAAGATAATAAAAAATGCACCCAAAAACAATCCAAATTGTACATTTTGTCACAATTATACACAGAATATAGCCTTAACATCACATTTCATTCAAGCATGTCTTCCGTGATATTATTTTGTCATATGAAATTGTTTCACTCAGCCACTTGTTCGTCAGTATCAAAAAAGACGAGGCATATACAATGCCGCCGTAAAGTATTTTCGCACAAAACCTTTATTAAGCTACATCCAGAGACTTGTATTCCTCTATTAATTTCCTTCATAAATAGGTACACAAACTTAATGTATGGTGTAAATTTAAATTCAGGTTGTTAATGAAGCTGTTAATGAAGCTCGTGTGGTCTAGTAGAACAGGGCAGGACTCCGAATCACTAGGTTGTGAGTTCGAGCCCCGCTACGGCCAACGGGTTTTGTCCTTGGGCAAACATTTAATCCTAATTGCTTCGTCGACCCAAGCATTATCATAGGTAGTTACTAGGAATGTTCTCAAAAGGCGCCGTGGTTGCAAGGCAGCTGCGTTAGATGGTTATATTATAAAGGTAATGGAATACATGTAAATTTGCAGTGGCGGATTTAACAGTCAGCAATGTCAGCAATTGCTGGCCGGGCCCCCCAAAAAATTACCCTTAGGGCCCCCCTCAAAAAAAAAAAAGGGAAAAGAAAGAAAAAAAAAAGGAAAGAGGGAAAAATAAAAATATATCGGCCACAGAGTTTATTTTCACAATTTTAAAGAGAAACCAGCGTTCTTTCACACCATTAAGGGCCTGTGAAACGACACTGCATTGGCCCCACAGGTCCCATACAAATATTTTTTTAAGCATGGAGAGTAACCTATAACTTTTGCTCAAGAAGGTGGTCTACGTAAAGGTGGGTTACAATGGATAATATGAACTCGGTATTTCTGAGATCGAAGGAGGGGCCCTTATCAGTGGTAAATTTAAGAATCAGCAAAATGTCACCAGCTGGTGACCCCCTTAAAATGTCCCCAAATATTTTTTAAAGAAAAGAAAAAAATACTTCCAAAGAATTTTCACTAACATTCATAGAAAACCCAGTGTTCTTGCAACATCATGGGCCCGAGCAGAACACTGGGCCCCACACAACTTTTTCCCCTTAGATATTGCGATGGACCCAAGAAAAAAGTTTGGTGGGGTTAATTTTACCAGTTTAGAACCAGGGGCAGCACTAGGGAGGTATGTGGGCATTTTCACCGGTCAAAAACCTTAATTGCACGTAAAATGGCAAAAAATTTGCGCGCTACGCGCGAAATTCAAGATAATATATCCAAATTGAGAATTCACTCTTTTAAAGATTGGTCACTGATACCGCTCTTTTGAAAAGAGCCGTATCAGTGACCAATCTTTAAAAGAGTGACAATTTTCACTCCATCAAAGAGTGAATTATAACTCTATAAGAGTGACATTTCACTCTTTAAGAGTGAAACCCGTTGGATTTCACTCGAAAAGAGTGAAATGTCACCCTTTTGGAGTGAAAAAAAATCACTCTAAGAAAGAGTCACCGCTCACTCTTTTCTTTTAAGAGTGTACAGAATTTAACTCTCGAAAGCATCTTTATACATTTATTTTGTAAAAATTACTTTCACAACTGAAAATAAATTGTTTTATATTACCTGCTTAAACTTTTTTGATGTTTTATTTCTTCTTTTTTTTTAAACAAATATTGTGATTCTGGCCCAGTAAATAATTATAAAAAAAATTGGTCTAATTTCCTTTTTATGGAGAGACGAACTAAAATCTGCCTCTTATTTTAAACTCATTTACATTATTATTTCTGGTATTAGTATTCTTTGTTTTACGTCTATATTTAAAATAATGACAAAATACGTATTTAATTCATTACAAAAGTCTTGAAAATATTAACATCACAATTAAATTTGACAAATGAATCTGCTTTATGATTTGCTGAAAACCAAAGCGAAAATGAATATGATGGGTTTACAACAGTTTTGATGCTGGTAATATTTCTTCAATCCGATCTTGAAGTGAACGAGCCTCCGTAACAAAAAGTTGATAGTATTTATATATTTATATTCTGATACGTTATCACACCAAAACACAGTATAATCTAAATTGCTTTTATAAAATCTTAAAAATAAAGACAAAAATTTAAAAAGTCGGTTCGGGTAGACATTGTCTACCTTTGTCCGGTTAAACGTAGACAATAATCTACCGTAATGAATGTTTTAAAGGAAAAAGTTCATTTTTTAAGATTTCATGAAACCAATTTAGATTTTATAGTGTTCCAAATGCACCCATCAAAAGGGATGTAAATCTAACAAGAAAAGGGCACAGGGGGAGAGAAAATAGAAGGACGCAAAGCCTTTCAATTTTCATTATCATTTTATCAGCATTTCTTAGTAGATCCCTCACAATTGATGAATGTCACTTGACCACACATATGGGCAATTTCATGAAAAACTGGACATTGTGGTTATAATTTCAAATTTTATCTGAATAGTATAAATTTGTTGTCAAATTAAAGGTGAAACCCCTATTTTTAAGAGTTTAAGGCTAGGATTTATGCATCATACTGCAAAAATCATTTCTGAACTTACCCCTTATTAATTAAAGCTAATTAATGTGCGTCCTTCCGTTACCACGTAACAGAAGGACAAAATGTGGTAAAGGAAGGACAAAGATAAATTGGCTCGGAGTTTTCAAGTTTACAGCTACTCACTCATTTGCCTTTTCACAAACTTGATTTCTTTCTTTATTTAGAAGTATTATTAAGTTCAACAGTTGATAGAGCTGGACTACAGGCCCAAGTTTGAGTTAAAAAGCCTTCACCTGACTAGCACCTACATGGGCCTACATGAATGCAATCTAGATCTTTAAACCTTTTCTTCATAATTTATAGAAATATGACTCTGAGGTGAGATTCAAGTAATTTTATACGTGTTTTACAAAGTATTTAGTCTAATTAGTCATTACATCTTACAATATTTTGTTTTTGAATACCTCTTTACATTATAGATTTGTCAGTTTTATCCAAAAACGTTATATTTATGTATAAGTAGGCCTATATCCCCTTTCTACAGGGTTCAAGTGTATATATAGTTTATTGATACAATTTAACATATATATTTCTAACAGAAAACATGTTTTTAGACTAAAATTCAATGTTTACTCTGCACAAATTATGAAGTACAAAATAAATGAAATATTGTTCAGCTTAATTTTTTTCCTACGTAGACTGTACCAGTACATGTAGTACTCTGGCCTGTATTTGGCTATCGGTGCTAAAAGTAAAATAGATTGCAAAAATATTGTTTAAAGAAAATTTACATCCACGAGAGTATGATAATTACACTACAAAATACATTTTATCACTTTTGTGGAATAGTATATGGCAAAACCAACTTTGTGGATCCGTACATTTGTAGCAGCAATCTATCAATCTATGTCTGTTACGGCCCAATACGTACGAAAACCCATTACGTACAAATTTGTACGTATTGGGCTCAAATTTTATATTATTGGCAAAATGTTGTGTTCTCGGCCCAATACGTACGAAAAATGTTTAAAGTCTGTCACAGGAGGGCGTATCACCATATCTTGAAAATAATTATCTCACTCCCTCTGCAAAACAATCCTCCATTGACTCAACCTAAATTGGTTCGACCACTTAACCAATTCGACCCAATATAACAAATCTGCCACAATGCTTAAGGTATAGGAAAAACCCGAACAATTTCTAAGTTTTGAAATTTTTGAAAATTTTTAAAACTTGCATTTTTGCATTGATTTCATCATATTTTAACATTATATCAACATAAAAACGAGTTTTATGGTCAATAAAGTTTTTGAAATTTTGAAAATTTCAAGAAATTTTCAAATTTCTTAAAACTTGCATTTTTGCATTGATTTCATCATATTTTAACATTATATCAACATAAAAACGAGTTTTATGGTCAAAAAGTGGTCGAAACTTTGCACAATGTACGTATTGGGCTCAAAAGTCAATTTTTGGAAAAAATATCAGGTTCTCGGCCCAATACGTACGAAAAACGGAGCTAGGTCCCACATTGGGGCTAGTGAATTCCTCAGGGTAAATTGGCTGCCGGTTAATCTCAGGGTTTTTCAAATTATGTTAAATCATAATTATGTTTAGGATTCTTAATGGCAAAAGTCCCTCATACCTAAGCGAGGGAATCATTAATTCTTATAGAGTTCATAGGCATAACACTAGATCTGGGTCAATGGCCTTATTCAAACCTCGCATGGGCTCACATGGTCAAAAAACATTTGTGTACAAAACA
>JXSR01S003857.1:36293-46931 GCA_000969725.1 Ophiothrix spiculata
AATGTGTATTTGTTACAAATGAAATTCCATACTAGGCCAATGTTCATGTGTGCGAAAATAAAAACCCGCAAAATGGTCCAAAATTGGCTGAGTGCATTTGTTGAACACCCCTCGGATGACTAGAACCTTTCTTGTTCTCAATGACAGCAAGACCGAAGTTATTCGTTTCACATCTCGGTTCACTTCTCCTAGGCAGTTCCCCTCAATACAAATTTGTGAATCCTCTGTTGAAGCCACTAACCATGTTAAAGATCTTGGTGTTATATTTGATGAACATCTCACAATGAGCCAACATGTCAATAATCTGTGTCGGTCTGCTACCTTTGCTCTGAGCACAATTGGCAAGTTACGGAAATTCCTTGATCCTCCCACCACTCAAAAACTCATCCAGGCTTTTGTAATCAGCAGAATTGACAATTGCAATTCACTTCTATATGGCCTTCCTCAAAAAGAAATCAACAAAATCCAAAGAGTCCAGAATATGGCTGCTCCTTTAATCTCTCTCACTATAGGAAACGTGACCACATAACCCCAATCCTCCGTGACCAGCTGTATTGGCTTCCAATTGAACAAAGAATAAGTTACAAAATTCTTCTTCTTACATACAAAGCATTCCATGGCATTGTACCTTCTTATGTAACTGAGCTTATCAGGAGCCTTAGGGCTGGCAGTGTACGACCACATGATAATCTCATGGTCATTAACCCACGCACCAAGACCTATGGTGAGCGTTCGTTCACTGTCGCTGCCCCAATGCTATGGAATGCCCTCCCATCCCATGTCCGTAGCTTGCCAACCATTAATCAATTCAAGGGTCAGCTAAAAACATTCCTCTTCAACTCTGCCTACACTGTGTAAGTTTTGTTCTTTTCCATTTGTTTCTTATGTTTTCTTAGCGCATTGAGATGTTTTTATGTTATTTGTATATCACAAATATGGCTTTATTATTATTATTATTATATCTCAATCTTGTCATATACGAAGACAAATGACCATAAAAAGTAAAGGTGGTGGTTGTATAGTTGGAAGTTGCAGCAGACAAATTGACAACTTTGAGCTGTTATAATTTAGGATTTAGGACAGTGTCATGATTGACTGTTGTGAGAAAAGTTAAATTTACTCCAGTTCAAAACGTAGCACTCCATCATGACAAGGTTATCGATATATCGGTTTGCGTTTGCCGCAAAATTGTCTATGTGCGACAAGGTATAGTTAGGCATTTAAAATGTTTGACGTCACGCTGGTGGTGCGATAAATTCATCATCATCTTCATTATCATCATCATTTACACTTTCGTCTACATAGCGCCGTCAATTAGTAATCGCCAGAAACCAGCATAAATTGAACAGGTTACTAGTACAATATATTCTTTTCATTTTTCCTTGAATCATACAGAGCCAGAGCACTGAGCACCAATTTCAATGATTCTCCACATACAGCATCACGTCCATTTGATGCGGAAAGGGATGGATTTGTCATGACGGAAGGTGCCGCAATAGTTGTGTTAGAGGTAAGCAAAGGACATACACTCCCGGTCAAAAGTGTTTGCGCTCAAAACCTTTAACCAGAGGAAACATAGATTCAGGCCCGCATAGATTAATTATGGATCCATTAGGCACCTATAAAAACATGAATTTTTTCTGCAGTTTTTGCCCATATTTAAGCGTGCGCAAACACTTTTGACCGTGAGTGTACGTATAGAGGTGAGATAGCAGATTGCTTACTGCCAAGTGTAATCTTATAGTCAGCCGTGGGACATAAAAAGGTATTTTGGGCCCACTTAAGCCCTGCCAAAATCAACTTGAGGGAAGAAAATACAGTTGTGTGTATTGTTTGTGGACCTACCAACCCATCTGAAAATTTTACCCGGAGGGCATCACAACAATTTTTTTGGCCTAATTATATTTCAAGAATGTGTATCTTTAAAGGACGCACAACAGTAAACACATCAAGGTTACACCCACAAGCTACCTATTTTAGAATAATGTTCTATTATGGTCTCCTTGCAGATTTCAACATTCTCTTACTCTAGCAACAATACATGAAGAAATTTAAAAGAAGAACAACGTTTAATTTTCTTCATGTATTCTTCCGTATCATTCTGATTTCATGGTAATGTTCTGTTACAACTCAGGAATAGTTCGAAAATTTAAACTGTACACTCTGTCCTAAGATGACCGCAAACAAAGTAATTATACTCTATAAACCTTGAAGTATGTAGCAAGCAATCAGACTCTGGAGAGCCAAGTGTTCTTACAACATCTTGGACCTGAGTAGAATACTGGGCTCTACACAACCTTTTCCCCCTAAGAAAGTGTGTTGGACGTATATAATAAACACAGTTTTACCAGTTAGGAACAAAGGGTATAGTCGGGGCATAAGGGGCATTTTCTCCAGTCATAAGCCTTCTCCCTCGAATTGTCCCTCAACTTTCAGTCATTGACACAAATTTCACCTAATATCCCCTTGTTTTTAATAATTTAAATGTAAAGTGGCGACAAATTTTGCTCAAAATTCAAGATTTTTAAACAATTTTTAGTTGAAATTTGCAGATTTAATTGAATTTTTTTAACACTATGCGCGCATAACAAAAAATTCCGTATTTTTTCCTCCGTCCATTTTCGCTCACAATTTTTTTGCCCCACCAGATGTTTCCTTTGCCCCATCTCTTGAAAACCCTGGTGCTGCCAACCTGTTCAAATATTTTTTAAAAACATATATATTTTTTGAAGCTGCTGACAGAGCCTTTTTCCTTAAATCCGCTGCTGTAGAGTATCACCATTGCATGAGTAATTTTGGAGGGTATGATCAAAGTAATATTTTGCTTGTCTTTAACTCTTTATATTTTGATGCTTTTTTATATTTGGTGGTTGTTTGAATTTTTTCAGGAATATGAACATGCTGTGAAAAGAGGGGCTACCATTTTAGCTGAAATCCTTGGATATGGTCTCGCAGGTTAGTAAGCATGGTGAGTAGTATAGAATAATCTATATCAACCAGGCTAACCCTTTGAACCCTGACCCGGGCCATTCCACGATGACCCGGGCCAACCCAAAACTTAAAAACAAAATATAACCCTAAACTCAGTTAGATTTTGATTTCCCTTGCTTTACTTTACTTTACCCATAAATCCTCTGGAGTAAAATTTTCCAAAGTTTATTTCAACAATGTCAATGTATTCATGATCTCCTAATTTGAGCCAAATTTCATTGGAAAATTCCTTCGGGTTGTGGGTTTTTCAAATTTTGGCCAAAATCGAGTGTCGCGAAACGAAAATCGGTTATTTGGTCGCCATTTTGAAACAGCACGTATATTTTATAGTTTTTTTCCCCTGAAATATGGTTGTGCTTGATTTAATGAGTTGTGTTCCAATGTTCATGATTTATCAGAAGATGAATGATTTTCGAATAAGTTTATTAAAACTAAAATATTTGAACATTATCACCAAAATAAATTGTTTGGTTGTCCGCACCCACTTTTTTTGAGCAAGTGCGGGCGGGCGGATTTTTTTTTTTTTTTTAAGATTTTTTTTTTCAAATGTAAGTCAAAGCTACACCAAATTATGTCCTCTATAAAGAAGTCTACTGTACCAAAAAACCTCTTTATACAAGTTTAAAAACAGTATTAAAATGTAAATAAATTGATAACAACAACTTAAAAAATATTTTCAAAGAATTTTTTTTTTTTGGAAATCTGAAAATTAGGCGCGGTACACTTTTGTACAGTAAAAACTTTTTTCCAGTTTTGAAAAATACGGGCGGGCTGTGGAGGACAACCAAACAACTGGGTTTCTTAGCCTACTTTAAAGACTGTTTTGTAGGCATCTGTATAAAACACACGGGTATTCTAGAAAGTATCATTTTATTTCTATGAAGAGCAAGTCTAAGTCTATTGGTGTGCAGGCAGATTCCACGGAGTCAGAGTCCAGAAGATCCCAGCTCAAGCCTACAAAACCAAAGTCAACTAAAGTCAAACCAGTTAACTAGCCAAATCTCTTTGACAGAGCTGTATATGTCTGACACTGCACATATGTCAAAGTCCATACTTACTCTTTTTGTTATTTTATTATTGTTGGATTTAATTCCTTAACACATATTCAAGAGTCATGAGTTTTATGCGCTGCACACACCGCTACTTTGAAATTGAAAATTAGCTTGCTTCAGAGAGCATTGCATATACACTGTAAATGCGCATACACAAATTTAGGCCTAAAAATTTGTTTGATTGGCGTAACCTGACCGACCTTATTTTTACCGCCGACCCTTAATATTTTTTTTGAGCATGGTAAAAAACCTCCAAATCCCAAATTTGTTTGGAATCGATTCATGGGGGCCCGAGATATGGCTTGCTGGACATTAAAAATAGCAAATAAAAGATGTGTTATAGAAAAGTGAAGAAATATATTTTGTGTTCTTGTATGTTAAAAGGTAGACTTAAAAAAGAAAAAGAAATCCGACCTACCTATACCCTATTTTTTTTCTTTGTAACACCAATCCAACAATTTTTTTAGGCCTTAGTTCACAAATTACAAGTTATTTCCATATTTTCTGATGCAGGTGATGCCAGCCATATCACTGCACCCAGCGAGGATGGACATGGTGCAGAATTGTGTATGAAAAATGCAATGAGAGATGGCCAGGTATCCACTGATGATGTTGGCTACATCAATGCTCATGCAACATCAACACCATTAGGTGAGTATATCAAACAAATCTTCTCGGATATCATGCATCACTTAATTATTAACTTCTTCAAGATTTTTATTTGATTGAATTTGACTTTGTAGTAACACATTACCAAGCTGTATGATCATTGCTTATAATAGTCATATCAAATTCATTAATTTTAAAGGTGATGCTGTAGAAAATAAAGCCATCAAGAGATTATTCCTGTCCAGTCAATCCAGTTTGGCTGTATCGTCTACAAAAGGAGCAACAGGGCATCTGCTTGGAGGAGCTGGGGCACTGGAAGCAGTGTTTACTATCATGGCGTGCAACACAGTGAGTATTTACTGGATGTGGGTCACTATCAGGGATGCCACTTTTCCTGCTTTAGTAGGAATTCCTACTTTTGGGGGATTTTGGAGCATTTTACCTATTTTTTTAAAATCAGAATTTCAAAAATTTCAAGGGTTGCTTTTATTAAAGTGATAGAGAGTTGTATAAAATGATTCAATGGGTCAAAATGTGCATGAAAGAAAGATTTTAGCAACTAAAATATCCAAAATCTTCTCCAAGGGGAAGTTTTCTCCCTTCACTCGAAATTGGTATCCGATCAAAACTAATTTCCTACTTATTTTCTGTACCCAAGTGGCATCCCTGATTATTAGGATTTTGCCATTAATTTTCTGGTGAGTTGGGTCCCATAGAAATTATAAAGGAGAATGGTGCTCACAGCCATTTTGATTTGACTGCTCGTGTAAATCCTGTAGGATGGCGGCCATCTTGGATTGACGCTCATGGAGGATGAGTTATTGTACCTCGGCCATTTTACAGCTGCTTGTGCTACACTTTGAAAATACGAAGTATGTTGGACCCCAATCAGACTGCGCCATGGAATGTGTGCATTGTTGAAGTTGTCTAATACTAAAAAGCATATGCCTTTTTAGAGTTTTATTCACATGGCTTAATTAATGTCACCTGAATGAAAGGAGGTGTGGAGGGTGTGGAGGTGCACTTTTATTGGGATGGGGATATCGTGTTCATAAATTGCCCCTAAAAAGTGACTTAAAAAACACACCTAAACAAGGATTTTGACCATTTTTTCAAACTCTAAAATCAATGCTCTAAGGGTACGATTTCAAAATGGTGTAATCATAGAAGGATAAAACATACCTTTATCTCATGTTTTTAATATCAGCCAAAAACAATTTTTTTCTCATTTCCACTTGGCTCAAATGAGGCAAGTGCTTTTATTTTATCTTATTTTTTAAACATATTAAAAAAATCACATAAAAAGATAGGTGCAGCAAAATATCAGTTACAATTATAGTACAAAATTATGTATGACAAAAACAATACATGTAAAATAGATTTATAGAAAATATATATATTTAAAAAAAGTGATAATGACCACAAAGAAAATGGAGATATGTGAAATTAAATTTCAAATCTCCATTTCTTAAAATGAAAAGAAAGTTTGTCCCTTTTCTTTGCAATGTTATATTCGCATTCTCTATTATTTTTAACAATAATTTTAAAGCCAGAAAAAGAGGATTTTTTATTTTGGAATTTACTTAAATAAATATGTGACGCGTTACATCAAAAGGTACAAGTTCTCGGCCAAGCAAATTTTGAGATACAGGCAAATAAAGCTCGTAAATTATAAAGAAAATAATAAGAAAATTGTCATCTTTATTCACCATATCTTCAAAATTTAAACTTAAATTTTCACAAGCAAGGTATCATTTTAAAGCTTAATTTATTCTCTTTAAAGTAACACAGAAATCTCAATTTTTTCAAAGGTAGACAACTTGTACCTTTTGATGTAATGCGTCACATATTAATATTTATATAAGACATAAAAATAAATAAGTCAAAATTTTGTCTCCAAAAATACCAAATATTTTTTCAAAATTAGACACATTGAAATCTATATCAAATTTGTCTCTGATGATCTTAAACATCTCTTCCCAAATTGGTCCGACAATGTCACATTCACAAAAAATATGAACAATAGATTCTGGGAATTTATCACAAAAAATACAGTTATGGGAATTTTTCCTGTTAATTTAAAATAAAAAATCATTAAGGGCAATTGCTTTATGAAATTTTTTTAAATAAATTGAATGTAATCGAGTATCAATTGAGCACTTAAAATTGCGGGTATGGATCTCAACCCAACATACAATTTTTCTTGATTTTTGCTGTTTTTGTCACCCTTAAGGTGTCTGGTCCATGATAGATCTGACTGAAATTTTCTAGTAAAAATCAGAGTGAATAATATTTAATAGATGTAGAACCGATTTTAAAAATAAAATTTTTTGCATGAGAGCCAGTTTGAAAATAGCATCTTTTGAGCATTTGATGAAAAATAAGTACAGGGGTCTGTGAGAAATTTGACAAAAGTGACATTATTTAGTGTTGATTCAAAAACTTCCCACTTAGATTTTGTGTCAATATTCTTACAAAATTTGTACACAAGTATGTACTTTCAATTAAAACAAAAAAATTCGGGGTCATCGACCTAGTTTTCACAAAAAATTAGAAAATGTGACTTTTTTTTTTTGGCTTCAAAACACTAATTTTCATATACTGTGCATGTATGTTGCTGCATTGCGAAATCAAAACAGTGCGTACCAGTACGTACGCATGGACCAGACACCTTAAAGGACCTTCACTTTCCTAAATCAAATGGAAAGATTTTGGTCCCAGGTTTTGGTATCACAAGGAAGCTCATATTTTGCACATAAACCCTACAAATGTTGCAAATTACTGGATTATTTAGTTCATTGAATAAATATTGTGTAATTTTTATGGCAGCTCTCGGACACATTTTTGCTTGTAACATCAAACTATGAGAATCAAACTTCTGAATTACAATATTTAGATGATGTAAATTTTTATGACTGGATTGTTACACCTTTTCCTATTTTGTTATTTTTTAGCATGACATCTGATTCTATAAGTACAAGAAGTCTTCCTGGAAATTAACTCAAGAACACTAGTCGAATATTTGGATTACAATAGTTGAGGATGTACATTTTAGCTATTTTAGATGTCCATCATAGGAATATTTATAATAGTTTGATAAGTGCATAATAGATTGTTTGTTTTTTCGTTTGTAAACAGGGAAAGATTCCACCAACAATAAATTTATCAAACCAAGCGAAGGAGTTTAATTTGAACTATGTACCTAATGAAGCCCAGGATTGGCACTCAACACCTAGCAACAGAAGAATTGCACTGACTAATTCATTTGGATTTGGGGGAACAAATGCAAGCTTGTGTATTGGAAGTACAAACTAGGATTTCCCACAGCAACTTGTCATGTGAGTGAGTGCAAGAAAGTTTTCATTTATTTAATATAACACCGGGGTTACTGAAATGTGAAAACCCTTCAAAATGTATCTCCCACATGTCAGTGGCTCTTGAAATAGTGCCACTTGAAGAGCCATTTCAAGAGCGCCTGACCCAAGACTGGACATGATACAGTGCAATGTAGATTTATGACAAATGGCAGCTATTGCAGATAAGGCTTTCTTGCACTCACGTGTCGACTGGTATTCTATGTACCTAACAATCCTAAGATTTGAACTCTTCATCTCGTAACAGACGAAATTCTAAATCCAAATTTCATTTGGATGATCATGATCCCATGCAAACTTAAGTATAAACTGTCTAAGATGTATCCCCATAAACCTTTGTCCCTACAACAGCCCAAGAATGGAACTCATCATCTCATAACAGAAGAATTCTAACTTCAAGTGAAATTTGGAGGAATGTTATTGTTAAGGCCAAACCATAGTCAGCCTCCAAACAAAATTTTCCCTACCAAACATGTGGTCATGAAGTCACCAAATATTTGCCATCAAATTTAAAGTATGAACGCGTAACAAACATTTGGTCCAATGTATATGGCAATTCAATAACATGTGCAATCTAGTGCGAAATTTTATTTGGTCTTAACTCGGTGTTGAAGTTATTTATTTGGAATCACTAGTCATTTTGACGTCACGACCAAATGTTTGGTAGCGAAAATTTTGTTTGGAGGCCGACTATGTTTTGGCCCTCAGTCATGCTTTTATCGATTGTCGAAAGTGTTGATTGCCGTAAGTTTCAAAAACTAACGACGTACAAACGATATGAGGAATACATGCTGGGAAACTCCATAATATTTATAATATTGATGGATATGCTATTGAATATAAAAACAGAACAAATCGGGGTAATGGGGTGTGTGCATGTACATATCTGAAAAGGTGAAACACAAACTACGAAAGGATTTTTGTTTAGCAAATGCAAATTTTGAATCCTGTTTCATAAAAATTGAACATGAAAATAATGACAAAAAATCAGTTGTTGGAGTAATATACCGGGTTCATACATCAATAAATGATTTTAATAAAGATATAGAATCTATTTTCCAAAAACTTAACTATGAAAAAAAGCATTTATATATAATGGGTGACTTCAACATCGATCTTTTTAAAACAGATACTGATAAACCTACTCATGACTATCTTGAACTCGTATATTCATACTAGCTGACCCTGTCAATAGAGGCCCTGCATGTGACATAGAATACCGTGAATATGGCGGCTTGCTCAAATGTACTCAAAAGAAGTGTTACCATTACCACCTACTTTAGATTGCCCCATCAATAGAAATGCACCATTATCAGTAGGTTAATTACATGATCTTGTTGAATGGACTGCGATACGCCATGTTTACGGGAAAGGTCATCAGTTCAAATCCTTTGTTTGGTGCCAATCGATAGCATGCAAGGCCTCTATATACATACCAACCAGAATAACCCTTACATCTGCTACTTGTATTGATAAATTACTCACAAATAAGGCAAAAAAAAGGTTTGTCTCAAAAACCGTTTGCAAAAACACTTTGCAATTTTTTATTTTTTTTAAAGGAAATTAGCTATGCCGTATGCAATGTTTTCTTTTTCCGCTGGATTACTCTCGAGGAAAAGAGCTCTATGCGCTAAATTTATTTTCACTTAGCAATGCGCACAGGTTTCTGAGACAATCTTTTTTTTGGCCTTATGTTATATTGAATACTAGTAACTGAAATGGACATTTTGAACACAAATTATGACTTAAAGCAATACTATAAGATTTTGATCAAAAATGATTTATAGTAAAATTGTCATAAAATGAAGGAATGTGACTATCTAAAAGCGTTTTCAAGTGTATTTTGTCAAAAAATTGTTTTGCCACTGAAAAATGAATAGAAAGGACATGTATGCTTTCCTATATTATTATACATTATACATTAAATTCGGGATCCCGAATTTAATTCAACAAATGACCATAACAGAAAAAGTAAGCATCTTTGAGCCAAATCGTTTGGAGGGTATTTATATCTACCAAAAACAAACCAAATAAGCCCAAAAAATCAAAAGTCATGGGTGACAGGGGCCGCTTCATTTTAAACACTTTATAGTATTGCTTTAATTGCAAGGTGCAAGTCGAAGCTATCAAAACAGTGATAATTGAAATCACTATATTAAACATTTGGTTTCACAGTTGTGGAATTAATCAAACTAATTTGACATTTATTTAGCAATATGGACATTTGAAGTACCTTAGGATGGTATTTGCTGTACAGTGTGTCCCAGAATGAAGTTATCAAGATTTCAATGCCGCATAATTCAAAAACTAAATTATTACAAACATTGAAAGTTGAAGACAATTATGCCTGATGTCTTCACTTGCTTTGGTTTTCAAGAAAAATAGTCGTCTCGAAGTCAGCAATTATCGTCCAATTAGTTTGTTAAGTATTGTCTCCAAGGTCCTCGAGAAATCTGTTTATATTCAGGTCCAAGATTATCTTTCTTCGAAAAATCTAATTTATGATTACCAGTCAGGCTTTCGTTCTGGATACTCAACAGAGACTTGCCTAGTGTACCTGACGGATTATATACGATCTCAAATATCAGAAGGGAAATATGTCGGCATGTGTC
>JXSR01S003859.1:6675-18895 GCA_000969725.1 Ophiothrix spiculata
GGGTAGGCTCTCCTCTTCCCATTGATACCAAAATCATTATTTTTTTTTAAATAACAGGTAAATAAAATGTTAATTCTAACATGTTTTGTAAGTTTAAGCTTCATATAGCATGCAGATATTTTTAAATGGTGACTATTCTCATGGCCCTCTGTCCACAGACTCTGACTAAACTTACTAGTAAGCCGAATATGATTTCATATATATTCAAGTTACTTGGCTCCATTGAACAATTGTTATTGCCAATAGGCCTATTTTGAAGTGTCTCTTTTTGAACAACTCAGATCATGAAAAAAAGTGGGAAATGTGCTCTTGCACACCTTAACGAGTTGCTTAAACCATAGGCCATGGTAGTCAAGGAGGTTTTTTTTTACCAAACATAAACTTGTGAAAATTCATGATCATTTTCATGTAAACAATCACCTAAAACTAACAAATGCATGATCAAAGTACTCATTTTGATTTTTTTTCTATCAACAAACACTTAATTAGATACTTATTGATATTGTTAACAATAATACATGAGTGATCCAACAAAAACAGGGATGGCAAATAGAAAAAACGTGTGCTAATTTTAGCACATGAGAATGCATGCATTGTATCGGGAGAACTGTCAAACCGTAATGGCTGCCCACCACTGTTTGATGGGTTCATTTATTAATTTTTCGACACTAATGCACTATTACAATAAATACAGGACCTTAAAATCGTTCAAATTAGTTCTGGAATTAGGTGTTGAACTGTAATATTTGTTTCCATAATTTAATTTCATATTTTATCTTTAAAAATGCTCATTTTGGATCAAAAAACATCTTTTTTAGCCCATATTTTGAAGCTTCATTATTGGTGGCGCTATTCATTCTATAAAATTAATTATATGCATATTGCATAAATCAAATATTTTTCTGTAAATTTAACATGCAATAAAATTTGTTTTTGGTCTCCTTTACCTTATCCATATGGCAAATGTCAAAACTAAGGGTCATAGACTCTTAAAACCTGGAAACTTGATTTATAGAAATAGCGCCAACAATAATGTGCCTTTAGCATTAAATGGCTATATATCATTAGTGATCAAACAGTGGTGTGCCGTGGACGTCTAACTCTGACGGCTTACCAGACTAACCTAAGGTAACAAAGATATGACCGCAAAGGATGTAAAAACAATTTATTGGATACCCAGGGTCTCTTTGTTTTGCATTTGGGGGCAATCGGCGACAATTCATCGTTAAGTTAACACCCCTTAGATGAACAAGACGTGTCAAATTTGTGTTAACTATTAATCAAATATTACACCTCACCTACACATGAACAGTTTTATTCATTTTAATTTTTATGTCACATGAATTTAAAGATAAAGAAATGAAATGGGTAAAATTTATCGTAATATTATCACATGCCAAAAGAACTTTAAAGTATTTTTGTCAGGACTTAACGGTGATCCCGTTAAACTTGCCTGCAAGTCTCAATTGTGTTTCTGCACGGTAGAAACTCAACATTTTTACTCGCAATCTCCAAACTGACCAATTTTTAACTCACTCAAAACATGCCCTCACTATCATAATACATCCAGGATTACAGCAAGAGGTCTTAGATACGGTCGCATAGAGACAGAATATTGTTTGTAAACTATCATACTTGCTATGTTTATACGATACATAAATGAGTTTAAAAAAACATTTTTTAAGTCACTGTTTCCACTTTTTCTAAAAGCCATCGTATTAAAAACATATTTTTCTTGCCAAAAACTCAAGAAATTTTTTTTAGCTTCTGTCAACCAATACTCTAGGGATAGTCGCCTTAAGGCAACAGTCCCTAAAAACGTCTCGCTCGGCTAAATGTCATGTTTACTGCAAGTTTTTACTTACTTACACCTATCAGAATATCACAATTTTGGCGTGCATATTGAATAGGGTCTCTAGTTTATACATTGAGCTTTACTAGTGATTATTACATCCATTATTAAGGTCAAAATTACGCCTAAAGTTTACTTCGAAATAGTTGACCCCTTTTTGCCGAAACCTCATAATTTCATGATGTTCGAAAAATTCGACTGGTTTCAAATTTTGAGAGATTGTAGGCTTGATACTTCTAATTGAATTACAAACAATATCACAGATTGAGCATTCCAATGTGGCAAAAATTGCAATTTGTATGTAAACAAAAGAAAAATGCGGCATTCTAATGTTTATGTTTTTAGATTTTATTTCACGAAAAATTCCTGAAATATGGTGGTGATTAGTGGTGATACCTATAACTGGTGTAAAGATTATTAATAATTTCGGGCGGGAAAGTGGTTTTTATAAGGGGGCACCCCCTCCCTTATGCACTAACGGAAGTGTGATGTACCTTATGCAGTTAAGTGTTACAACGTCATAATAGTTAGTGTGCTCGAGTATGAGTAAGTTATCATACCATCTTGGGCAAATTCGCCATAGGGCAAACCTGCCCCGTATGGTAGGGGGCCAACCCGCCCCATAGTCCCAGTTTTGAATTAACCTTATGGAATACCAACAAAACAATCAATCAATCAATCAATAATAATAACTTGAACCAGCTAAGTACAAAATTATTTTTGCTCAAAAAGATTACTTAGGTCACTCAAAAACTCGTTTTATTGATAACTTAAACAAAGAGCTGTGTTCGGTTTCTATTTTATGGTAAATTTGATGTCTATGCATAATCAAAAACCATCAGTTACATATTTCTGCTAAGGTTACGTGAGCAGAAACACTAGGTGGGCCAAACCGCCCCGAGGGCCAACTTGCCCAACCATCCCCTATCAATTATTTTAATGTACATTAACCTAGATTGCAGTATTTTCCCTCGGAATATCCTAACACCAAAGTCACACGTTCTCGCCAAATTCATATATCGGTATTTTCATGCTTTGTGATGAAAACATAATTAATTTGAAATGAAATATCAGGCAAAAACTGCATTAAAGCCTTTAGTGGTGCATCATAGCTAACCTATTTTTCATTTTGTGATAAAAGCATGAAAACAGCATAAAACGCCTGATATCATAAATAATCAACATAAAATAACATGAACGGCTAAAACGAGATCATTTGCACCCTAATTATATTATTATATTACAGCAAAATCAAAATGGCGCCTGTTCTGAGATTCAAAATGGTTACCAAAATGTGTTTTTAAAAATGGGTAAGATCAGAGGCAATTCAAAACAGTATCTAAAACACCAAATGTTTCAAAAATAATTGATGGAAAATGGCTAGGTAGGTAACAATAGGAGCACTTCTGTTCAAACAAAGGCGTTACCATGTTTCAAATTCAATATGCTGCATGTACTGAATTCCAAAATTGCCACCAAAATGTTTTTTTATGTGCAACAATAGGTAAGAGGCACTAAAACATCAAATATTCAAATTAATCGATAGAAAATAGCTTTCAGGGTAACAATAAGAATATTTTAGCCAAATAAGGGTGTTGAAATGTTCAAAATCCATAATGGAGCCTGTACTGAGATCTAAAATGGCCATCGAAAAACTATTTTAGGCACAAAAATGTTAATTAAAGTGCCTTGGAAACAGGATTGAAAACAACAAATACAAAATAATAGATTCTAAATGACTTGAACGGTAACAATAGGAACATTTCTTCCCATACAATGCTGTTAGCATGTTCAAAATCTATGTACATGTAGCCTCGCTGTGATCAAAATGGCCACTAAAATACAATTGTATGCATGAAAATGGATATGAGCTACTTTCAAACATGATAAATATTGGATTTGAAACGTGCTAACATTATTTGCTCCAATAGTTATCCTTGAAGATATTTCCATCAATCATTTAGAACAAGAGCAGGGTAAATTTGGTTAAGATAAGTTAAGTCAACATTATTAGTATTTGATACCGGGTACAGTTTTAAACTCATTTTTGTTTCTCTAAAGTTGTATTTTGCAGCAATTTTAGATATCAGTAACACAGGCTCCATACTGGATGTTAAACTGCTCACTCTCTTTTCTGAGATGGAATTGTCCCCTGGTTACCCTCGAAGCCATTGTTCTTTAATTATTTTAAACATTTGATGTACGCTCGTATTTGAAATATTTTAAACCTTAAAGTTAAAAATTATCGTGTATGAAATTGTATTTTGGCGCCCATTTTGACTCCAAGTACAGGCTCCATAAGAAAAATGAAGCATGCTAACTCCCTTATTTTTGAAGAGATGTTCTTATTGTTAATTCAATTTTGAATTTTGAATCTAATACTACAGGCCCCATATTGAATTTAAAACATTCTTACACCATTACTTGAGAAGAAATTACCTTGATGTTACCCTCGAAGCCATTTCCATTGATTATTTTGAACATTTGGTATTTTTGATACTGTTTTAGATGCTTTTAACCCGTTTGCATATAACAAATAAACTTATTTTGGCGGCCAGTTTGGATCTCAATACAGGCTCCATATTGAATTTGAAACATGCTAACACCCTTCTATGGGATGAATGCTCTTATTGTTACCCGAAAAGCCATTTTCCACCTATTATTTTGAATATTTAGTGTTTTTGATACCCTTTCAAAGTTCCCCTAACCCATTTTTGCACATAAAAAATAATTTGGAAGACATTTTAGATCTCAATGCATGACCCATATTGAATTTGAAACATGCTAACACCCTTATTTAGGAAGAAATGTTTACCCACAAAGCCATTTTCGATCAATTATTTTGAACATTTGGTGTTCTTCTTCATGCTTTTTGAAGTGCCTCTAACCCAATTTTGCACATTAAAACACAATTTTGGAAACCATTTTGGATCTCAGAACAGACGCCATTTTGAATATAATTAGGGTGTAAATGATCTTATTGAGCCTAAATGTTATTTTATGTTGATTATTTATGATATCAAGAATTGAAACAGCTGTTTTGGTCAATTTTAATGAAAATCAGCTAATTTGGCTGTTTTTCATAGCTTCAGAAGCCATTTCTCCATAATAATTTTGAACATAAAGTTTCTACCTGATTAATACATTACCGAAATATCAGCACTTTGGCGGTCATCTTGGTAAATGGCCGAAAGTGACAGATATTGAGATGGCACATGATCTAATACATCTGTTAAGATAACATTTCTGTAACAATTATTATAAATATTTTAGCTTTGATGCATCACCATTTGTTGATTTTTGACAAAAACGAATTAATTTCATGAAATGAATACCCATTTTTTAAACAAATTCCGTGGAAATCACCTGATTTGTACCATTACTTATTCAGTACTTAATCTTTCTGCTTAAACCTCTTGCTCATCTGCAGAAACCACGGCTGGTAGTGGAACGGAAGCATATAAGGCCCCTGAATTGGTACCGCCCTTTAATCGAAGGTTTTCAACTGCAACAGATATCTACGCTTTTGGCGTTTTATGTTGGGAGATATGCACACAAGAAAAACCTGAACCTCGTCATGATGCCAAAAAGAATCGTCTTTGGGGCCAACCCATTAGCAATATCCGATATCCGACATTTCCTAAGTACATGGCAAATCTACTGCAACGATGCTGGATGATGAATCGTGAAGATCGTCCAACCATTGATGAAATAATCTCGGAGCTTCCGGTAAGACTAAAGAAGATCTGAGCCTTACAACTTCTTAAATCATCAAAACAGAAAAATATACTATAAGATTTTTATAAAAAGGTTTTGAGTAAAAACAGCATACATTGAAGGAATGTGGGTATCCAAAAGTGTTTTAAAGTGTAAAAAAACGTGTTTTGCTACAGAAAAATGGATAGAAATACCATAGTATACTTACCAATATTATACCATTATAATACACGTGGAGTTAAATTCGAATTTAATTCTGGAAATAATCATAACAGAAAAAGTAAGCATATTAAAGCCAAATCGCTTGGAGGGTATTATATCAACCGAAAACAAACAAACAAAACAAAACAAAACAAACGAAACGAAACGAAACAACAACAAAACAAAAACAAGCACAAAACCCATTGTTCACTAGACTCATGGTATAAAGAAAACATGAGACAAAAGGTTTGCTTAAGTTGTTAGCTAAATACTCAACGTTGATGGCATTATATTTAATTCTCAAAATTGTTACATAAGCCATAAGTTCAAATGATAATTCATTTACATTTATTAGATTTATTAGCATTTTGCTTAATTTTGTTCAAATAGTGCAGTAAATCAAAATTATTACCAAGTATTTTAGTAATAAGAAACAAAAGAATGAAAAACCTCCAAACAAGGACCAAACTTGTTGGGACCTGCCCGAAGTCCCTTTTTTTTGCTGAAGGAGAGAGAGAGAGAGAGAGAGAGAGATGGTCATCTTTTTTGAGGTAAGGCCCATTTGCGTTTCATCTCACTCACTTCATCCATACCGCACTCCTTCCTGGTCATCGTTGATTAGAGTTGATAAATACCTATATTTGGCTAATATTTTTGATTGATTTTATAGACTAATACATTATCTTCAAAATCATACCAAAATTATGACATATGATACGATTATTGAAAAGTTGTGACGAAATTTGATGCACAATGTACATATCTCATCCACACCAACCACATTTATGCCTTTTTCATCTCTGGCTAAATTAGCTCATTTACTTTTAACTTGTTAAAAGCGTTAATTATCAACTTTATTCGGGTTAATTCCAACTTGTTTTTGATAAACAATAACTAGCCTTTAAAATCATATAAGATTGTTGACATTTCAATGGATTTTCAAGGAGATATGACAGAACAATTATTCATGCACAATGTTCATGATGCCTCAACCTCACCCTCAACCTCACCCGACTCCACCCATGGCTAGGTAGCTTTAACGGGTCATTAAGCTAAATTAATCACTTCATTTGGATTTTATTCTTAATTTCTTGAAAGTCAAATAAATTGTCTTTAAAATCATACCAAAGTTATGACATTTCATTTGACTGTTGAAAAGAATTATGCATAAATCACTCTTCATGTAACAAATCCACCTTTTATGGGTGCCCACATTAAAAAGGATGACCAGATACTAATTGCAGTGATAAGATTAAACTCTATATGATACATGTTTACTATTCTATTTCTTTCAGTCGTTTCATTATTTTCATATCATCTTTAGCTTCAAATGCCACTCCTTCCTTTTAATCTGAAAGCAATACAAACGGTTAAAAGTCATCGGCACTCTTGTTAACAACTCTTGAAATATGAGCGCTGCGAAACAGATCTAATTAGGCAACTATCCACCAGACGGTCTTATCTGGCAATGTTAAGGCCAAACTATGGTGCCTCTTTATTGTTTTATTTCTTTCAATAATTTTGGTTTAATGGATTCGATAATGTCATATTTTTCCTAATATTTTATCCCCGGGATTTTATCAAGGGGAAGCTGAGACTGTGAATATATCCATCAGCTATCTACTAAACAGATAACAACCTTCATTTTTGTTTGACCAACATTTGTAATATCATTAACAACATAAAAAAGAGTTCATATTATAATCATAATATTCGTAATGGTAAACCACTGAGTAGTGAACTTTTTTCCAAAAATAAATCTAAATCAGAATTTTGAAAAGAGATTTTTCGAACATGTGAACACATCACTAAATGATGTGCATATGACATCAAACAATTCATAATAAGCTATCATAAATTTTGCCGCATAGACAAAACATATTCAATAGTAATGGTTAACACAAACCTGTATTCAGTAGTAGTTTGAGTGAATAAACAACACATTTCAAAACAGAAACATTTTTTATAATTTCAAAAAAATGAAACTTGGCCCTTTATCCGAAATAAATAAATTTCAAATAGCAGACTTGTAGTCGGGTCACCTAGTCGAGTCCCAAATATGCTTAATACGAAATACAAATGACCAATTAAAAATAACCCATGTGACCATGTGTTATTGTCACGGTTAGTGAACCTCGAAATACCTTGACATGTTACCAATGTCCGAGTATACGATTTGAAAGGTTTGACCTGAGAGTTGAAGGGAAAACCATTCAAGCAAATTTATTACTATCAAGGCGACTGTGTGTGTTTGCTATATGGACGAATGTTGACATTAACAGATTTTGACATGCGGATAAAAATATTGTTCTACGGATAGGTTTGAAAACGGGAATTTAAACCCCGATATTTGAAATTATTGGTGGAATTTTACCTCATCGGTCGGCAGCAATTTTTATAAAAGGCAAGTTTATGTCACAAGTTGTTTTATTTATTAGACTATCTTGTCATGTCTGTGTATTATTGGTGCCATTTCATGTATTTACATGTGTCACAATGTATTATTTGCAAGTCGAGTCAACTCACCAGTGACTCGAGTCAAGTCGAGTCACTACAGACTAGAGTCTCAAGTCAAGTCGAGTCACTGGACACTCGAGTCTCAAGTCGAGTCGAGTCAATGACATCTCAAGTCTTGAGTCGAGTCGAGTCTTCAGGGAAGGAGATCGAGTCAAGTCATGGTTATCCGTCAAATCGAGTCGAGTCAAGTCCTCAAAATGTGATTTTTTTCTTTACCATATTTCATATATCCAAAGTTAACTATGCCAGGTTCAGTACTAGCCATCTTGATAATTTACACCAGTATTTTGGATATAGGCCTATTAACATAGCAGAACGGATCATAAATAAAATCCTCTTTAGCCAAAAATGGACCAAGAACTTTCTTGTGGGGATGCTTTTGTACATCCCTCAATACAATTGTAAGGTAATTTATTTGAAAAATCAATTATACCATGTAATCTCCCTATTTGAAGTAATGGTGATGTCCAATTGGTGCAAGTAAGAATTAAGGGAATCTGCAATTCAAGATCAATAATTAATTGGTCACCTACAATGCACAACAATAACAATCACAATTTAATTGTTCCAATGTACGTCCTTAATAGGAATCTAGGAAATTAAACATGTGGAGAACAAAGAAAGGAAGTGAGTGAATAGAGGTAGATGCTACTAATATAAGGCCCAAGTGAGTAGCTGCAGCAGCATCTCTCTGGTGATAGGGATAGCATTATGGTTGGTAATTAAGTCATAAACAATTAACACAAAGGAGCAGGTATGGCCATAAAGTTTGTTAGATCAAGAATTCATTGCATTTATATATGTTTACTTATCAAGCAATTTGAAACCATCTAACAGTCTTGTCAGAGGACTGTTTGTATCAATGCAGTTGAGTGACAGAGCTTGTCCTAAGTCTAAACTTTCAAGATTGCATACCGCACATAGTGATTATGTTGTGTTTTGTGATATGCATATAATTAATAGGATATATCCTGTACGTCATATCAAGCCTCAAGGAAAAAGTTGTCCACATTATTTTATTATTTCGAGTCACAAATGATTGTTTGAAGTCAGTTTGTTGTGACTCGAGTTGGTAAGCCGAGTCTCAAGTCTTGACCATGTCGAGTCTCGAGTCAAGTCGAGTCAAAAGGGTATCGAGTCGCAAGTCAAGTCGAGTCATCCAGAGAAGGTGACTCAAGTCGAGTCTTGAGTCACGAAATGTTGAGTCAAGTCCGTGTCGAGTCGAGTCATTCGAGTCGAGTCATAACAACTCCGTCAAATAGTAGTAGTAACCTTAGCTTTGTCATATATCATGTAGAACCTATACAGATATTTCATGAAAACAAAATATTCAGTATGCAAAAATGAAATCCTATGCTAATTTTCAAGAGTTGACGTTGATTGGAGATAAAATAGCAAGATGACTGTCATAACTATTGAATTGAAAGAAACGTATTGAAGACGACATATTAAAGAAAACATTTCATTCTTTTTGACTTATCATCATGGATAACAATGATACACCAAGAAATATGCTGTGTGATAATGGGCTAAACTTAAGTATGAACCATTATTTTCTTTCAATAATTTAATGCTATGTATATCTCACAATTGTTAGTTATGTATCTGTGTACACATCCAACACTAAAACACTTGTTTTCTCCTTACCCTTGCTGCAATTTGATATGAAGGGATCCATATAGCTTGATACATTGACATTTTAACAATGTCATAATTATGGTTCAAATCCCACTCCTACTTATTTGATGAAGGTGAACAACACCAATGCTTTTTCCTTCCGTTTCTCGAGCAGCTTCATCCACAATTAAAACATCATAATAATGCCGACATGTAGACAGAACTAGTATGGGCAATGCACAAACTTGCACAGGGAATTTAAAGGCTACCTTGAAATATTTTGCTTGTCAATTGCAACTATAGTGGGATTTTTGAAACAGTAGTATAATTGGTGAAACTCTAACATACTATTATGAGCTCTGTTCGCATAACATAGTAGAACATCACGCTGCTTCTTTCAACTCATGGATCACGCTGCTTTCTTCCGATTTCAAGAACTTGACACCACGCAAATTGCATCAACCTAGTCGGATTGTAATAAACATCCAATGAATGGTAACCTCAGCTTCGAATTTCTCGACAACTACGTATATTCTGAAAATAAAGAGAAGAGAGACGCAGCAGAAATTTCGACAATGGCAAGAAGAGATTAGGTTCTATCCACTTTACATTTCTTGCTTTATTAATACTGTGTATTTCTTTGAAACGCAATAGAACTTCTCTAAATTTGCTCGCTAATATTCCAGTTTACAATTTTCAAAAAGAATGGCCTGTCTATACCTTTGACACAGTATTATAGCTTCTGCCGGTAGAACACAACTTCAAAACGGGGCTAAATTCCCTGCTTTACACCACAAGTAAAACAGGGTCGAAATTAAAGCAATTAAAGTAGCAATCATATTAGTATGCATGGAAACTTTGTTTTAAGCGATAAATAAATGATTCAAAACTGATGTTAACCGTCCTAATCCTCGCCATCTGCAATATGATTTGCTCCAGAGCCTGGTAGACCAACTATTGTGCGCGGAACTTACCAATGTAGAACTCAATCTATTGAAATCAATAATATATATGGTATCACTAGAATCTAAACATTACAAAGATAAAAACATGACATACATGTACCCATGTTAAAAGGGGTTGTTTTAGTAACCAATTCCTGAAATTGGACAAGTCCCAACCTGAAACGGACCTCGATATCTTTAAATCATGATGGGTTTGTCCAACATTTACAAGACAAAATTGAACGTGTATACTCTCATTCATCTGGGTTGGTATCAAATATGTACAAATTAATTCTTGACAACCAGAACATTATACTCACTGAGCAGAGAACCGACGTTGCGGGTGATACCACCACCCTTTAGCTAGGTTGTGATGATCTGGACTTTAAAAATAACTAACATTGTGTAAGTTTTAAAGCACTTCGCAAGAAATACCTTGTAGACTATCATATTATATTACTAATATACCAGGTGTCCCAAAAAATTGTTACATGTACACAAATGACTGTTTGCAAAAATTGTAGCAGTTTGAGAATTCAAACTTTGCATAACTTATGATACATACATTTGCTAAAAGTTAGCAAATTTTTAATATATCAGCATTATTGTTATTAACAAAGATGTATATCAATGTCAGAAACGTAATTTTTTCAAAATCGGAAGCATGTTCATTTGATGTAATTTTACCCTCGTTAAACCCGTGTTAACTTTAAATTGACTGACCCGAACTTAGTTTGTTGTATACCATGACAGTATAGGGTAGTGTTTCTTCTTACCATTGATACTAAGATCATGAAAATTCAACAAGATGTTACATAATTATAACGTCATAGATTACTACAGGTCTGAAATTATGTCGAAATCTGATTTTGAGCAAATATGGCCACCAATTCAAAATTTTGTTAATTCTGTTATTGCTACTAAATAAAGAAAATCATAATTTAAACATATAAGTTAAGATTATTTTTCAAAAACTCGCTATAAAAGTGGTAAATATCATATTTTAATCAGTTTTTTGCTAACGAATAAAGGAAATGGTAGTTTTAACATATTCTGTAAGTTTTAACTGCTTAGTATGTAGATATTTTTCAAAATGGCGACTTTTATACGAGGAGGGGGTGGTTACTCATACTCAGATTACAAAAGTATAAAACTATCAATTTATGTACAATACTATCATAATATTACAAATCAAATCATTTCTTCAAACGCCATGTACTATAATATACGAGGGTCATTCAAAAAGTTGTACCTGTTGTATCATAACGTTTGTTCTAATAATGGTAGATACTTGAAAATTGGCAAAAATATAGTTAAGAATGTGCCCTACAAATTGTGTAACAATCATATTAATATCTTATCTAGATTTCTG
>JXSR01S003859.1:21146-34655 GCA_000969725.1 Ophiothrix spiculata
ATAGATAATTAAAAACATATTTCTACTATACAAATGTTGAGCTTTACTGACAATTTGCGCTTGCGTTATTTCAAAATGGTCACTCGCGTTTTAAGGTATGGGTTAAAATATCATATACAGATTTTCAGTTCAATTTAATTGGAGTAACTTTTAGGTTTGATATTTACAATTTTCATGGATTACCATGAAAGGAGTCAATCAAAAGGTTTGTCCGTACTTTTAGTAGGATTACTGTATCATCAGCTTGGACCAAGCAATCTATGAGATCATTCTTGGCTTGCAAAAGAAAGATCCAAAAAAATATGAAAAAAGGATTCTCAGACTCGGAGGTTTTCATATTGCCATGAATTTTCTAGGTGCCATTGGGCATTTATTCAAAAATTCAAGTATAGAAGATATCCTCGTTGAAGCCAATGTTTGCCTACCTGGTATAGCAAACAAACTCATGTCTGGTAAAGACTACTATGGTATGCTTCGAGCTCATTCAATGGTTGCGATAAGTGTGTTCGCTCTGCAATGGGAAGCATTTGAAGATTGAATGGTGCTTGAAAATCTTGACATTGATTGTATGTCTTCATTTTCAAAGCAGAAACCTGTACGATGCTGTTACATGTGAAGGCAGTACAAAAGCTGACGCTGCTCTCGTGGAAGCCGATATCCAATTACGTAACATCCTTTGTGTTCTCGCCGAAAAGACTGTGAGTGTACATCTCCAACAAGACAGCTATGAATAATGAACTTGGAAATGATGAATATATTAAAATATTTCTTCCATGCTGAAAGATCTGGGAATTGGCAGCAACACTTTTTGTTAACTGAGCAAATGCTACCATATCTTGTTGCAGCTGGCCACAACAGATATGTGTCATGCCTACCACACTATGTGAGTGCAATGAAGAATCTGCCTAATGTCGTTGCCGACCAGTTTGCTAAAGGGCGATTTATAGTTAGACAGACAGGACAAGCAGATGCTTTGTTGGAGTAAAAACACTGAAAACTGAAGACAGAGAAGAAGTTTAATGAAGTGTGAACCGATAAAGATGCAAAAGCTCAGCTGTTCCATGGCATACCCCACATCACCGGGGCAATGAACAAGTACATTCAGTCTTTTCACAGTGTCACAACAGATACAAAGTATGGTGCATATGGTCAATGATGAAACAGATGATTAATCCATTCAGACATACCACCAAGGAGCTAGTCAATATATCTCAGTGAGTGAGTGAGTGAGTGAGTGAGTAAATGAGTAAGTAAGCAAGCAAGCAATCAAGCAAGTAAACAAGCAAGCAAGCAAGCAAGTAAGTAAATGAGTAAGTGAGTCTAGTCAGGCAGGCAGTCAGTCAGTCAGTTATGTAATAAATAAATTGCAAGATTTACCAAATGTTGCCATAGCATTTATGTGTCAGTAAATTCTATGTTGAAATGAAAGGGTTATATATATACACCAATATATTGTGATACAAAACATAGCTTATGCTATTTATTATCACGGTTTATATTTGTTATATTGTCAAACGATATTAATATCGTAATTATTGTGGTTCATAAGACTGTTTCAACTTTGCCACTTATTGTGTACAATTTATACTAGATTAGGATGGTATAGGTCGATTGTTAGTAGAATGTACAATAAATTCATGTAAATTATGACACTATAGCCACTAGTGTTTTGGTTTTTCATCTTTTTGTCGAGGTTCTTGGACGGGTGTGCAAGGGTTGGGTGGTGTCGGTGGGTGGGGTTGTGGGCCTTGGGTTGATTTGAAATTAGGCTGTTGATCAATTTAAAACAAATAAATTATGTAAATAAGTCTTTAAAAAATGTTATATTGCAAATTACGCAAACTTTCAATGAAAAGGTATTTTTTTCCAAGACCTAGACGCGATAATTTAAGTCGCCATTTTGAACAAGTGCAAGCGAAAAATAAAGTAGACCAACAATTTTGTGTGGTAAAATATACTTCTAACAATACATATAAACAAAATACTTCCAGACATCAATATGTTGAATACTGCCAGTAAATATGAAATATTAATTACATACTATATTACTATTTACATTCACATGTAATTAGGTATGTCGCCATTTTGAAAAAATGCAAGACCAGCATATAAATAGATATCCAAACTTAGATAGCAGAAACATATTTCTCCCAAAATTTGTTGACAAAATACTCTCATACTTCTCAAAGTACTCGATACCGCATGTAATACGAAAAAATATTTAAAAAGTACATATTTTCCATCGCCCATACGCAAACACATATGCCGCCATTTTGAAAAAACGCAAGGAAAATATTTGAGTAATTCCCCTAATTATTATAAAGGACATTTATTTCTTGCAATTCATGTGAACAAAATAATTTCAAACACAAACTTCTTACGTTTTTGATAAAAAATATTGTCTGAATTTGCAGCGATTATTGTTATTTAACCAACAAAACATATGGGCGATAAAAAGTGGTATTTTAACGATTTTAATGACTTTCAGCGAAATAAAATATGGTCAAAAATTAAGAATGCATTCACACAAAGTTGCGAACACTAATGGTAATCAGATATATCGACAATACAAAAAAATTGTATTTGTTTACAAGGCACACCCAGACGAATATGTATCGAAATAGATCTCACTGCTTCTTAATGCAGTTAGATATGACGCCATTTTGATTTTTTCGCAAGACCAAAATTAGAGCAGGCCTCCTAATTCTTATACTAGAGATATAACTCTATCAAAAAATAAAAGTTTTACCCGTATACGATAAGGTGAGGGGTCCTCTCTTCGAAATCGGGTCTGGGTTCCCTAGTATCAACCTGTGTTGAAATAGTGGAAGGCTTAAACGTCTGTAGTAATAAATGATAACAATAATTAAGTTCAATCATTGCGTATTGATACGTTATTGGCCTGTATCGGAAGGATCCTGGCTGTAACATGTGTTATTCATAATTTTTATTTTATCGCTAAACTAGTTAAAGTACTTATTGTGTACAATTTATACTATAGGCATTGATATGTACAAGTGTGTAAATACAATTGGAATGAAGGAAACAGATGTATGCTTATATAATTGGTAATATCTTGCCTTTTTTCATCCGATTTCCATCATTACCCAGCCAAAGGCTTTGGCAGGGTTCTGTTTTTCATTTATGATTTTTTATTCACGTTGTATAAGAGCTTAGTCACAATAATCGTACGAACAGCTTACCAGCAGTATTTTGTCCGTTTAAAAGGACCAAGAGCAGTGAGTAGAGCGAGCAGCGAGGGTGTCGCATGGTCCTATTAATTATTATTTTCCTATTAATTATTATTGGACTAAACACTGCTCGAAAGATGTTCGTATAATTATTGTGATCAAGCTGTAAGGGAGTATTCATAAATATTATTCACAAGTGTTCTTCACAAATAATCAATGTTTACTCAAGGAAAACGTTATCAAGGTTTCTGTTTGAAATTTCTGAATAGTGACAAAGCTTAGCCATTATCAGGTGGGGCCAAATTATAGTCCTTTTTGAACTACCAAATATTTTGTGTAACAAGTCTTTGTTAAGTTCTTTGTTTGTTTTTGTAGTCATTTTCATTCAGAATTTTTCTCATGGCGTTACATTTTCACCACTATGTTAAATTTTCATTTAGAATGAAAATTTGCATATTGATTTTTTTCTCATGGTGTAAAATTTGTGTAGTTGAGTAACATGTTTCACCATTTATGAAAATGTTTCATGATGGTGTTCAACGGAGCATAGATCGATCTCATTAGGTCGAGAACAATACCATAATTACCTTGGTGTTTTCATTATAATCTGAAATCTGTCCTTGGCATGTACTATGGATTTTATTCTGCTGAAAAGATTTTCTGACTGCTCTGATTTTTCTCCAAAGGGCGTTGCGTCACAAATAGGTCCGTCAAATATCATGGATCTGTTACATATTAACCCTAATAATAATAGAAAAAACATACATTTCTGCTAAAACTTCTTTACGTATTTGGGAAATTTGGTATCATATGAAAGGTCTATTTATACTCTATTTATGTGTTAAAAGTGAGCTTTCCATGATTTTAATTAATGAAGTTATACTTAAAAAAGCAATTAGGGAACACGATGGATCGGGTGGAGGAGGCGACGGTGGAGGAGGCGCGCATAGGATTACGTGCAAAAGTGTAAGAAAGTTATGATTTATAAACGCATGTATTGTTAAAAATAAAAACGATGGGATCATAATTTTTTGCATATACCTAAATGAGATATGTATAATGCTAAAACATATATCAGATATTTACATATCATCCCAATTTTGTTGTTTCTTAATGGTTTATATGTGGGTAATTTTCTCTATACATTACTATACAAAACATGCATTTACACTCAAAAACGTTAAAACGGCATATCTTTTGACCGAGTAGACGTAGTTGGTAAAAGTTTTACATTTTTCAAAAGGAAATTTGACGAGAAATCCAATTATGTGATTAATTTTTAGGTAGTGTATACAGGAAAAAAAATTATGACATATAAATATCCCGAAAATTAATGAGTCGTTTCATAGATTTTTACCATCCTCAGTATTTTAACCACAATGAAATTGGTCACCAAATGTATTATTTTATCGAAGGCCATCACTACATTCATCAAGTGATGTTTGTGTCATCTGGATACACATTTCCCCAACAAAATCTCGTTGTGCCAAATTGGTTGACCAAAATGCACTTTTATTTTATTTTGCACCCTGTATAATTTTTAACCATTCCTCAAAATTAAGTTTATTTAGGTAAAACTGAAATCCTCGGAAAATAAGCTTTCCAGAAATATATAACTTTGTAGGTTTTAAGTATATATATTTAGAGTTACAACACGTTGAATACAAATTTGCATGGTTCTACCAATGTCTTTGTATGAAACAAACATTATGACCAGTTAATGACTTATGTCCACAGAGAAACATTTTCATTTGGAATTTTTGTCACCGTCTTGTTTTTTTATCATTCTATTTGTAGCTTTTGCGGATTATTCTGATCGATAATATCGTCTAGGAACTCAAGGTCAATATGCATTCACCTCTATGGATTTTCAAGATGGTATAAATGACAAAGTGTATCTAGGCCTTTATCTTATAATCTTGTAATACACACACTGATCTAAAGTATTGCAACATCGTCGACTTAGGTTTTGGCGCAAAATTTAAATAGCGTTTTTCAAAACGTTGGTTTGAAAACACTGTAAAGCTAGTTAAAATGAGTGACCTGCTCTGTCGAAACCCGGACAAAGTTGCACAAATCCCTTTTTAAAATTTTACCAAATTTAAAATGGCAAAATTATAAGTTTTCCAATGATATATCACACTCCAGGATCGCTCAATGTTTTGTATGTCAAAAAGTGATATTTAGGTTGAAAATTCCTTTGTTTTCTATTGATTTGTGACAAGTTTATTGGGCTATATCTCCTTAAGTGTTCTGGCGACTTTGTCCGGGTTATGTGGGAGCAAGTCACATGATATCTTTATCCTGTTGTTTTCATGTTTCTTTTCTTTAACTATTTTGATGAATTGACACTTCAATAACTAGGGGGCTAGCCATGCAATTTAATGATAGCGACTGCTCGCTTCTACAATGTCACTCAGAATAGGCAAATCTTTGAGAGCTGATATCTGTCGAGGATCAGATGTTAAATTTAGGCCATTATAAGGAAAATATGAAAATATAGTATTTTGGCGGGAATTTTGGCGGCCATCTTGGATATCTTGCTTGAGACCATTTTTTGTTTTTATAACATCCAAATGTAAGGGGCATAATAAGGAACCTAAAAAGGTTGGTTTGGTTGATTCCCGGGGGTTGGGGATGCAGAGGAAGTGGTCCTAGCTCCCCCACTGCAGTTTTGAGTGAACGATCATATTTTAGCGGCCATTTTGAATAATACGCCCTCTATATACCGTTTTTGTTATTTTCTATGACTGATACATATGTAATGATCTCATATAAACTTGGACTGTCAGTTTTGCAATAATCACTTGGAGATAACCTCATTTTTTGACCTTTTGTCCAGTATTCGGTCATTTTGTAGGATTTTGGCGGCCATTTTGAAAAACGCCCTCATTCAGGTAGTCCGTTCAGGATTCGGGCTTTTTACCTCTGATATTCTTATTCCTTATAAAATTTCAGTCTAGAAAAACTATGTGAGATAAACTTCGGCTCCGGGTGATACCTAGCTCCATTTCAGCCTGTACTAAATTGGTAAAATGGCAAAAGCCTATTTTTGCAATATGATTTTCCATTATGTGTAGTCTTTCATGGACGACTGCTTATACTTGAGATAAATGTATATGCATAACAAGAATCCCCCAACGTCTGGCAATTCCAGAAATCATTTGGCAACAAAAAATAAAATCGCACAGCCATACAACAAAAACAGATTCCTTCGGTTCTCAGGGCTACAATGTGCTTGAGATCTTCATCCAATGTCTCTCATAACGTCGCCATTTTGAAAGCAACAATTGTTTTAAATGGACTAAAATAAGCTAAGGGGACTGTTGTAATACATTGAACAATACACATTGGTAACATTGCTCAGCTAAACAAGAAATCAAATATTAACTACGGGCGACTTATACTCGCTAACACCAAGATTTACGCTATGTTGCAATACTTCTGATAAGGGAGTGTATAATTACTTGTTACACAAACTATTTGGTAGCTCGAGAAAACTATAATTTGGTCCTTGCACATTGGTAAGAAATCAAAATGTGTCAATCAATGAATCACCTTCCCACATTAAAAAAAATGTTACTCGTGCGAGTCTAATTCATGTTGAAATTGCGCGCACTGTGCTGCTAAGCTTCTATGTTTTTTCGGCGTACTCACAGAGCTGTAGATCACATGTGATCATTGTGTGTATATTCACAATGTGAATTTAAAAAATGAGCTTCTGGGAATGGAACATCAATATTACGGGAAGTTTTCAACCAAATTCCATGTTTGACCCCTAAAATTAATCAGAAAAATATACTTAGTTGAGGCAACTTGGTTAGAAATATCAATTTTAATATTTAAATCGGATTATAAAGGTCACAACTTGCCACTAGCAAACAGTTATTCAGCAAGCCGCAAACCGAATTCCGTTTGTTTTCAATCCTTGCGACCAGGTAAGTTAATGTCTATACATCCCTAATACAGATTTATCGAGCTTTGGGATTGTTTCAAATTCCTGTTCTAATATTTATGTTCCAAATATCCAAAAGAGGATACTGTCAGAGGTATCAGATGGTGCATATTGGCCAATCAGGAATAAGTATTGGTAGCTATCTTCCAGGGGCAGAATGTAAACAATTATCGATCGTACGTACTAGATCAGTAGCAGAGATGTACTCGAGATAGTTTAACAAAAGAGGGCAGTACATATAAAACAATATACATTAGCGCCTAAAAATTGTGGGTAATATGAAATTTAGCACACTTATTGAACAATTTAGGGGCTAGAAAATCGAAATTGTATTCCAAATTCAATTTATATAAATATTACATCATATAATTATCTGATTAGTCAGCTTACTGGTGTCTTGGAAACCATATAAAAATCCGGCTCCATAATTTTTAGCCCGCACTCAACAAATGAAGTGGTACTCGTGCTCATCATAAAAGGTGCCGTAAAAGGGTCTGATTTTGACCAATCAGTGAAAATGGGGTACGTTTTAGGACAATTTACGCCATTAAGGGTTGTAAATTTAAGCCACCTTCACCACTAAGGGTCACTATTTACTTAGGGTGGGTCATCTGACATCATAAAAGGTCTAAACAAAATAAATTAGGATAAAACTTCATGAAAATGAACATACACAAATATTGGAATTGTATACTTTGTAATACTTAATTTGTTTGCAATACTTCATTACAAACTTATGCCATTAAGCCATTTGGGGTGCAATTTTCACGATCTCCACTGATCTTACGCCATTTAGGGTGACATTTGCTATCAACAATTACGCAATTTAGGTTTTTGAGGTGGTCTGTCGAGCATGAGTACCACTTTTTTGAGCGCCCGGTGTTTTTTAGCGTATTGTCTTTCTGCACATGTCATTTATGATTAACTCTCGTCTACTCAAGCTATATTTTGTAACACGTATACCCAAGGGGGGGGGGGGGGGGGGGGAAGTGCACTCCCATACATTTTTAGAACGGAACCCTCTATGAACTTGATTTTGCTGTCGATAGATAGGTATGATTCTCCCCTAACCGATGGGAACACTTTTCACTTTGAAACCGTTTATCAAAGTACAATTTACATCTTTTAAAATCAATTTAAAAATGATCTTAAGCTGTTATTTTGGTGATTTCATTTTGCTCTGCACTAATCTCAATGGTTTGTTTTTAAGTTACTGTATATCATGTGAATGGAAATTCTATCCCTAAGAATACGCGTACGTAGTACTAGGCACTTCAGGTGAAAAATTATGATCCAAATAAAAATTCATTATGTTTCTCTATTTGCTGAAAGACGGAACATTCAGCTTTAACAATCTTTTTGAATTTTTGAAATCGGACCTTCCGTTGAGGAGATATTACAATTTTTATGCAGTTTGATAGTGCTATTTTGGAGAACAGATGTCAAAGGTCAACTCTTTTATTTTCTTTATATTGGCATGGCACCAAGATATTACAGTCTCATTAAACATTTTTGATCATATCTTTAAGATAAGTTTTTATTGTACAAGCTTCAAACTTTCAGAGTATGTTGCTTAAATTATGTGCTTCAAGAATATATCTTAAAATGTTGAGTTATTCATCATGAAATAACACTACTTTGAGATAAAATATCAACTAAAAAACTGTTAAAACGTAAATTATTGAATACTTCTTACATTTTTGAATACATTTAATTACGATTAAGTATTTTGATTCCTTGTACAAGACTTTTGTTTTTTGCAATTTTTTCAAAGCCGTTTTTCTCGAAATGCGTATTTTGCAGATACGTCATTATGTGATGTTGCCGACGATATGGGCATGTAATATTTCCAATATCAAGTTGAAAGCTTTCTTTTCAAAGCAAAATATTGTTATTCAAAATTGGCACTTTAACAGTTTTTTTAGAGAATTACGGCACTTTTTGACTGTTACACCATGCCTATATGATACGGATGAAAGCAATGGAAAATTTAATTATTGATTGAAAAACATTTTTCATGGTGTTTTCTTTCTGAAACAAATGAAAAAAAAAATCATATACACCAATTTTGATTTTTGGCACACTTTGAATCTATCCTGGCCCATTGTGCGACGGTTGCTATTGTTTTGAACAATTATTACCGGCCAGAACAGCCGGTTCGTTCCGGGCGGTTGACCGCCGGTTGAGATTTGAAGCGGTCCATTATCAACTTATGAGAAATGTCCTTTCTTTTCGTTCGTCCTCTGATAGATCATTGTTGTGACTTAATTAATGTGAAGATTGGATTTTCATTTAATAGAACCATTGGTTAAACTAACACTAACATTCTGACAGTTTCGTCATTTTGTCAGAAGGTTAGTGTTAGTTTAACCAATGGTTCTGTTAAATGCAAATCCAATCTTCAATTTACATCAACGAACCTGATGAATCTATTCACGAATTTATTTAATATGATTTTGTTATTGTATGAAATAAACAATCTAACTGTAATGTATTGTATCCTTGTATAAGGGACAGACTTTCCTACAGTTCTTATTGGCCTCACAGCTTTGTCATAGGATTTATATTTATTGTTATTTTGATGTATTGTTTTTAAACAATTGAATTGGAATTTGGCCGTCACGTTTTCATCCTAAAGTGCTTTTTATAACTATAATAGAAATAAACATTAAATGATTGTACTTACAAATTCTGTTGCGCTGGAATACTATCACATTAACGTACTGTACTGGTGGCGATTATTAGCTAAGCGGAAATGACTCATGCTCGTACGTGATTGGTTGAATATCTCGAGGGAACGAGATAATATCTCGAGGGAACAAGATAATATCTCGAGGGAACGAGATATAATCTCGACCCAGATAGCAAAGTTTTGTTGGCCCAACATTGGCAAATGACATTGGGCCCATGTCCTTTTGTCCATCGGGCCCCTTCCGGTGCGATGTCATTATTGGCGCGATGTAGGACCAACGTTGACATTGCGTCGGCATTCTGTAGATTGAATATTGGGCCAATGTTGGGTCAACCAAACTTTACTATCTGGGAACACATCGGCTTTTCATCGGCCCAACATTCAGCCAACTGTCAGAATGCCAATGTAGGGATGACGATGGCCCGATGGACAAAAGGACATGGGCCCTACGTCATTTTGCGTACATTGGCCCAACGTAACTGCCTACATTGGTGCAACGTTGGGCCAACTAAGCTTTGCTATCTGGGGACGGAACGAGATATTATCTCGAGGAAACGAGATAATATCTCGAGGAAACTAGATATTATATCGATGAAACGAGATATTATCTCGAGGGATCGAGATAATATCTCGAGGGAACGAGATATTATTTCGAGGGAACGAGATATTATCTCGAGGAAACGAGATAATATCTCGAGGGAAAGAGATATTATATCGAGGGAACGAGATATTATCTCGAGGGAACGAGATAATATCTCCAGGGAACGAAATATTTTCTTGAGGGAACGAGATACAAAATAATGTTCAATGATACTTCCCAGGCTCTGTACGCACGTCTATATAGATAAAATATTTTCAAAATGTTGAGATTATACGTTATATATTTGTTAATGTTAATTCTAAAGAAATGTAAACTATTCCTGTTGGTTTTAGTAATATGTTTTATATATAACGATTGACTTGATTTAAACAAAATCTGTATATAAAGCATATTGACTGCTCTTTCAGTTTGCTAATAGTAAAAAAAAATTCCCCTCAGTGATCTTGAGACGATTATACTATTTCCCCAAACCTTTGCTCTTGGGAAATAGTATATAGTAAGGTCATCTTGGGGCAATAATTTTTACTACTGACCTCATGAACAGTATATATATACATTTTAAAAATACACTGGACTGAAGGTGTTACGCTCAATTGTAGTGTGGAAATACAGTGGCTAACTCTATGCTATATTGGACACAATAGTGACAATGACTTTTTTCACTTTTGGTACAAAGCCACATTCAGTAAAACATATTTAAATACGTTAAACTTAAAAATTGCTTGGTTTGTGTGGCCGGTTTTGATATCATTTTGAAGAGAAGATACAAATGAAAAAAATGAATATGAACTACATGAAAGTTAATTAACCGTATACAAGAAAAGGGCGCAAATCTCGGTTTCCTTTTTTTCTTGGACACCCTGTATGATATAACGTATTTTTACCGTATAAATACGGTAAACATTTACAATATTTTTTTCATCAAATTTTAAGTACTAGTGTATTGATAATACTGCCTTTAACAGTAATTGTCACGGTATTTTTTTACTATGTAATTTAAATATGCCTTTTTGAGGTATGGCTGACATTGCACACTCGACTAAACATTTTTGTGTTTCACGGGTTTTACCCAAATCAAAGTACGCCCTCTCCTATTGTTATCTCAATTTTACCCATTTGGAATAGCGTCCTCTCCTTTTGTGACGGTCATTCTTCTAAAAGGCTTATGACATTTTAATTCCACAGCTAAATTTATCAACTCTTAAGAAAATTAATATTTTTATGTGTGTATACATTTGCACTGTTTTGTACAAATAAATTTATTTAATTTTGTTATTGCGATAGTTTATTCATTTCGTTTCATTTATATTAGACCTGCTTCAACAAAAAGCCTCGAAAATTCCGTACTTCTTACTTTCATTTTGGATTCTTAGTCACTGAATGCGATTTAACTTCCTAATAAGGCATTTTGGCCATCCATTATGAGACGAAAGATGACAGTGCGTTCAGCGTGAAACGCAGTTGAGCCGTACGTTCAAAATTACGGCGCGATGCAGGTATACGCACACATCCGGCGCGAACAGCTTTACTTGGTTTGGAATATTTCATGTTTGAATAGGGGTGTATTTTCCCAACGATAATGTTTATAGTTTTTGGCAATATTATTACATTGTTTTTGGTTTATAAATGACTCATATTTGTGACTAACAGCGGGGGCACCCATTACTCAAAATAATGTACGCCCATCCATTATGAGACGATAGATGACAGGCAAAACAATAAATGTTATCTTTTATTCTCTAACTCAATTATATAATGTATTATATTTTTGGTTTATACTCTAATTGAAAGAAAAAAAATGCTTATTGCCATAAATTAACATTGAAATATAAACTCTATGCATAACAAAGAGGGTAATAAACGGACGTAATCCATGTTCAACGGAAACAAAATTAGGTAAGCTTTTTTAACACTTTTAAGTGTTAAAAAAGCTTACCTAATTTTTTAAAAGTGGTCAAGGGGGGTCAATATGGACCCAACATTTGGATTTGCGCGTCAGCCCAAAAACGCAAAGTAATTTTTCATCGCCCTTCTATGTAATTGTCTAACTTTACCATACCCTTCACTTGGTGGCAAAAAAATTCAAATCGACCCACTTCTTTCCATGCTAATTAGCATAAATACACATTTTCGAGGGCGCTCTTCAAATTTGTTTTGCCCATAAATCGTAACCGAACAACTTTTTCCAAATTTTATTTCAGGAATGTATTTTTACTTACATATTGCAAATATGAGCCAAATTTCATTGAAACATTTCATTGGGAAGTGAGTTTTCAAATTTTTGACGGGAAAATTTTGACGCAACACGACAAAATTTGTTTTGGCCGCCATTTTGCAACGGCTTGTCCAATTTTCATTTTGTTTTTCCTGTTTTAGTTCATTTGAAGTACTTTACCTATGACCAGAGTTTCAACGTAAAATTCCTTCGCGAAAAAGCTTTTTCGGTGTTGGGTCCAAATGGACCCCCTTTACCCACTAACGGGAGTGTGGAGGACCTTGATGAGTTTGATACTAATTTGTTCTCGAATAGACCTAAAACATCTTCAAATGCCTGCGACCAAGATCATATTTTCAATCTTCCAAAGTCCAGCTTATTTTAGCTCTCATGGCAAAATGTTTCATTTAATGTTTTTCAAGGGCGTCTCAATTCCATAAATAAATACAGTACTGCACTCTGATGCTTTCATAATCGGGCAAAATCATTCGACTTCATACAAATTAGGTGCATGAAGATCCTTTAGACAAAATCAATTCTTCCCAAGCCCTTTAGACATGTTAGATGAAAAACATGTGTAGCACATACAAACAAAAATAATTAAAACATATTATGGCTGCCTTTTATTTGTGAGGTATTGACTTTACCACGCATTTATAACATTACATCTACTAAGCGATGATTGTTTTTTTAAGACTATTCTTGTTGTTTACAGAAAAATAGGAATGTGTTGCCTTGCTGGAATGGTTAATCAGTATATTATATCAATTGAATGGTATAGACCAAGGGTAAATTAGCTGACTGTACATACATTATATATTTGAATTTATACAATTTTATTTAATACATCATGGT
>JXSR01S003860.1:0-40839 GCA_000969725.1 Ophiothrix spiculata
TTATTTTACTGAGTATAGTTTCAAGTTGGTTATTAAATTCATGTATGCAAGTAGTTTTCCGGCAAAAAAAAAAGTGGTGTAAAAACAGTGTTTACCTAATTACAGATTTGGATAATTCAAAGACCTTTGCAAATTTAATCAGGAAGAATCCAAAAGGCACTCTTGAACCTCTCAGAAATTTTTTTGTGATGGAACAAAGTCATTATTTACATATCATTGTACATTTCAGACCCTCGGTAAGATAATATTATTATGTTGAACATATGTGGATCACAATGTAGATGTTTGTCTGTGTCTTCTAAAATGAATCATAACATTAGAATTCATTAATTTCTGCTTAAAGAAGCTTAAAGGGACTGGCCTAGATCCTTCCCACTTATTTTTTACCTACATATTTTTGTACTTTAATCGATAGAACATGTTTATAGTAATATAACCTACAAGTAGTTTTCCGGCAAAAAAAAAGTGGTGTAAAAACAGTGTTTCTAGTTTGAAAACTTACAAAAAATTTGTTTCTACACCTGTGATGGCCAAACAAATTATTGTTGATGAAATTGTTTCTCTTTTAATATGTATTAAATAATATCTAGGTATATACTTTGTTTGGTCTTGTATCTGTTAAATCCATCTGAGGTACAAATTTAGGATTAAGGAAACACAGGATAGTCACACCACCATCAAAGAACGATATATTGCAAATTAGTTCTCTCTCAATTTGAGCCATTTGTGTGTAAATTTTTGCAGTTTTTTGGATTTTACTAACTTTTTAGCTATATTTAGAGTATTTCCATAAGTTTTTAATTCTAGGTGGAATCTAGGCTAGTTCATTTAAAAAGTTAAATTATGTTACACACATCCTGTTGTTTCCTGTATTTTTGTTGTTGTTTACAAATGACTTGTATTGCGTAATTTTTCATACCATGGTTGCCTGCACCCAATGTTCTCAAAAATATTCATGTAGGTCAGGACATAGATTCTGGAACACAGAATCTATAGTCAGGATAAATACTGGAAATAAAGATTAGCTATGGTTAGTTATTTTAAAGTTTTCATCAAATAGGTAATTTGCATGCTTTCTGCATGATAAGTAAAAACCAGATAATTTTTTCAAAGTTGATTACCTCCGTCCTTGATGTTTGTTGATCATAATGTCACGTTGGGAGAGGAAACTAGCAGACATTTAGCATAAAGAAGGATGGATCTGCAGTTGTGCTCGTTGTAATTTGGACTTGAACAATTTAGATGGTAAACACCTTCCACCGAAGTATGGCTTGTGAACTCATGTTTTGTTTTCTGTAATGTCCATCTCGGAATAAACCAGTGTAAATATCAAGCTGTTGGTTTGTATAATATAGTATTGTTCTTTCGCTCATCACAGTAATATGTTGCAATCCATAATATCCCGTTTCTATGACGATATTCTTTAATGTAATCTAGTAAATCCAGATAGGGATATTCTGATGTGATTATTGCCTTGTTATTTTATATTTTCAATAAGATTTATCTCTTGAATGTCATGCGAGGAAAATGCCATCTGACATTTGAAAAGAGTGGTGTATATGCTGAGGGTTGATCACCTAGCATAGGTAAAGACAAGTGGTAAATCTTACACATGAGTTTTGATCAGTGTAAGTAAAATTTGTAGAAATAAGATGTGCTAACTGGATAATGTAAAGCAAAGAATATTCACAGTTTAAATGTCATCAATTCTGTGATAAATATCAAACATTTGTATAACTTCCTATATCATTTATAATAGTGGCTTGTTAAAACCAAAGTTTGACAATTCTGATTTTGATACATAATCACATGATTAAATTTCACTTATGAAAATTTACTGCGGTAGCCATGTCAATGCCTTTTACAATACCTCTGATAGATTTGAATCTGAGAATACTAGTATTAGCTTGTGATGAAATTTAAATGGATACTTGGTATTATCTTAAATAGTGAATATCAATTTCATTGAGGTTGCAGAAAAAAGTTTGAATACTTTGCAGTAGCACTTTAATTTGACATATAACAAAGAGAATAATTGCCTCTAATGGTTTCTCACAGTCTTAGTGAATTCACCTAGAGGAATGAAGCTTAAAGTACATTGCAGAAAGGATGCGTGTCTCGAAGAAGTGACAAATTGACTGATTAAGTTTTCCAGGTTTACTGGAGCCTTGTGTCACTATGTATAGTACAAGATATGCATAGTGGGTGTATGGTTCAGGTTACTGCGTGAATATTTTAATAATAGAGTGAGGAAACTGGTTTAGATATATTTTGACAAATTGTTTCGTTTCATGAATATTTCATTTCAACAAGCTATTTTAAGACCATTTTTTCCTATCCTATGTTTTGGACAAACCCTCAGTATTTTAACTTTATCTTAGCTAGTAAGATTTTACGAGTGTCACAAAAATGTTTGTTGACAATAACTTTTGTTGACAATAAATGTATTTATACTGCAAATAATAGGTATAGTTGTCTGACTAATACCAATATCATGTAATTTCTTGATAGCCACATTGTATTTTCAAATTTCTTCAAATTTGGTCAAAAAATTGACATAGGAGAGGAGGTTCTGATGAAAAATATTAAAAGACTGTGTGGAATATTTAGTGGTACAATCATGGGAAGTGAGATGCTTGTTGGCAATTTCGACTGATTTCCCCCCTTTATACAGTATATCCTAATTGTGCATTACACAGGAACATTCTGACCTCCAACCCATATCATAATTTGTCATCTTGTTCAAGATACAGTAATTCTTTTATAAAACAGTGAAAAACAAAAAGATTTTTATACCTTTATTTCGCTGGAACTCAATATAATATTTCCGACATCTAACTCGTTCCTCTTTACCATGTCATGTATATACAAACATTTTGAAACAGGATGTTATTGTTAAGAAAAATGGTTAGAATTATAATTTCTCGTAGCAAACTTGCACACACGGGTTTGATGGAGCCTGCTATCAGCTGAAGATAACATTGCGGCTAGCTCAGGTTGTGTGTGTGTGGGTGCACTGAATATTTTAATAGAATAATGAATTTTTGGTAAATATTATGGTAAGACGTGTTACATTTTTAACAAAATTGCCTAGAGTGATGCAATATGTTATGTTTAAAATACTATTTAAACCTTTGTTTTCTTGATGTATATATTAACATTTATAAATTTCAACAAATTATTGTTACCATTTGTAATTTCAACAAATTAGATTATAGATTCAGACTGGCATAATAAGTTGTGGATCATTTGAATTTAGAAATGTTTTGATTTTAATTAGAATTTTGAGTAGGATAATTAATTTATAATAGGAAAATATAGCTACTTTGTTGATGAAAGCATTCTGCAATCATTTAAAAGCCCTGGTTATTCTGTATGTTTACAGTTTGTAGAAATGTCTTGTTTATTTTTGTTTTCTCACCAAGGTAATGAAATTAATATAATGAGATTCTCATCTCTGTCTGTCCTGCCTCTACCTTAAGCAGTCAAGTTAGCTCAATCAGTAAGGCGCTCGCTTGCGGTACGGAAGGTCCCAAGTTCGAAACCCCGCTGGTGCCAAAAAGTTGAGTGTGCTTGAAATTCCCTTGGACAAGGAACTATCTGCTAATTGTCTCGTGGAAACCTGTACGAAATTGGGTAGCTGATCTGGAAGGGATGGTGTGGGCTGATCAAGGTCACCCCTAGAGGTTGCCGCAGAACCTGAAATGATGGAGCTTACTTAGGCCATAGTGGTCAGCGAACACCTGTAAAGTGTGCTGAGGCCGAATGGAATTACAATCTGGGGGGCAAAGCGCACTATAAATCCCCAGTATTTATTTTATTTATTTATTTATTTCTCCATGTAGCATAATATTCTGACATAGATAAATGGACTCTGTTATATCTAATCAGTATAAAATGATATGCAGTCTACAATAATTGATATAGATTTTTTAAACAAATAAACCCATTTCAAAACCATACACAAAAATATCATTTTGAACTTTTACTATCTAATATATATTTCCTTTCCTTTATAATTTGTTGTGAAATTGTTTTTTGTCTCGCATTATTTGTAATTTATGATGATTGAAATATATATGGGTTGATAATGATGCTATTCTATGAAATCAGGACATTTAATGCATTGGGGAAATAGCAAGAAGATATTTGAAGTTCTGTAAACAAGTATGAAGGGACTTGCACATCAGTATTTGAATTATTAGAAAAAAGAATTTCCATCCTGGCCTGAAATAAGTAAATTGAATGATTGTATTGAATTTGAGAAAATCAATGTGGCAGGAATCTCAATTCGTTTACCAACCCTGCGGCATTTTGAAGTCATGACATATGCATTTATATCAATGTATATTTTGCTAAGTGGTTCTTGTTCAATTTACAAGCGGTGCTGGGAGCATTTCATTTGGTTTCATCCACTTGTTAATAGCAGGTGTGCGCATAGTAATAAGGCTTCATTTATTAGCAGGAGTGGGATATATAGGTCGTATATAAGGAGGAAAGATGCCCGAGATGTTGTCTTGGAATTGCCAAACTTGATGATAGGAGGGACAGAATTTGGTGGTAATTTGATTTGAAATTTAGTCATGAGATTTATTGGTTTAGCTGTATTGCAATGGTCGAAAAAAGTATACTTTAGGTCCCATCAGAAACTATACCCTAACCCTAAACCCTAACCCTAAAACTAACCCTAACTAACCCTACACCCTAAACCATATCCTAACCCTAAATTAACCCTAACACTAACCCTAAACCCTAACCCTAAAATTCTGGATGGGACCTAAAGTACACTTGGTCCCAATGGTCACTTGGGAGCCCAGTTTGCTGGCACGGCACTATGCACTTCCGAGTAAAGTGCATTCAGAATTGGCGAAACAGGTCTACTTCTTTCTTAGTAATTTTGCAAATATAGAGGCGATTTCTTTGTGTCCAAGTTACATGAACAATAATAATAGAAAGATAGTATGATCTTTCATATAAAAAGTGATAATTTTGTACCTTCTTCAAAACAGATAAATAAATAAATACAGGAGATTTATAGTGAACTATGCCTCGCTGATTTGTAATTTCACGCGGCCTTAGCACACTTTACAGGTGTTCACTGACCACTGTGGCCCAAGTAAGCTCCATACTATACCATGTGGATATATGTACCCAAAAGTAATGGACTTGAATGATACGAGGTCACTGCTAATATGGAGATTCTACATTGGAGTAATGGAGTAAGTGTGTCGTGAACAAATGTCTGTTTCGATTATTGCTGCCTTGTTTGATTTCTTGATCATTTTAAAAGAAAATGGCACACTGAGAGGCAAGATGTATATTTGTATAAATGGCCGGCAAATTAAATGAAAGCTTGCCGCGTTATCGTATACCGCATTGAGGATTTGATTCGTTACTGATTGTTGTTTTTCAATTTGATGATAGGTTTGAAGTTTGTATCATGGGATTAAGCTTATTTGATTGGCTTCGGAAAAAAGATATATTTACGAGTCGTCATGGCGCCCCGTCAATGCAGCCACAGGGAAAACCTGCGTTCATCATTCGCCATACTTTATAGCTAACCTCAACCCTAGAGACCAAATCACATCCTCATTGGCATACTTTACAGCCAACCTCAACCCCAGAGATCAAATCACATGTGTTCTATATTTTCTCACTTTTCCTAGATACTGTGCGGTTTCATTAGCAGTGTCGCAATCAATAATTTATGGGGAATGGGATGGACAATACCTGTTTTAATAAGATTTTCATGATGGATCAGTGATGTGTTAGGATGCCAAGACAAGTTGATTGCTGGAATTGGAAATAAGTAGAGCATTTGAAATCAGTTAGTATGGAAATGAGAGGCCAGGTGAGGGAGTTACAAATACAGGGATGAAATGGGAGGCTGTAAGAGGGAATGATGGAATTTAATTGAAGTCAAACATTTTAGAATTATATTGAAATAAAGTAAAGGAGGTTGCAGTGCTATGTTTGGTGAAAATTCATCATTGCTTTGAGGTCATGTGCACTTTGTCCCTTGAATGTTAATTCATGTTTTTCCTATCCTCAGTTTGTTCAATATCTCCAGTTTCACACTAAATTGGAAGGGTGGTTAAAGGTGCATAGGCTGACCTCAGATGAAATTAGCAGGGAACAGTATTTATCTAAATATGTGCCTTGAATTCTAGCAAAAAATCTGTTTTTAACAGGATACGAAATTTCTGTCTCTTGCTTTCAGGGGTCTGTAAGAGGTAACATTTTAGAGTCTGCGGAAGTGTATCCATGAGAATCTAGAGTTAGAATCAAGATTATAAACCAACAAAAGATTTATCAGAATATATTTGGAGAATTTGAAGACCGTTGCCAATTTAATCTAGTAGAATCTTTCAGTATTTTTTTTTTGCCACGGAACAAAATCATTATTTATTTATCATGGTAGTTTTGAGACCCGCTAAGATAATATTACCCTTTTGAACATCTGTGGATCACAATGTAGAGGTTTGTGTGTGGATGTTTTGTAAGTTTTGTGAGCAAATTGATTGAATGTAGAATTTATTGGGGAATACAGGCCAAGTATATGTAGGTAGCAAAATGTTACATGAGCAAATTGATTGATAGATGTGACATTTGAATGATCTGCCATTTGAATGATCTGCTTGTTTGAATAAAAGTTGGAAGTGTACTTTACCGTTTTATGAATGTATCTTAGCAGTGAAGAAAACAAATTTTAGTGTATTTCTGTCCAACTATTAAAATAAAATGCAGCACATGTATATTATATACATATTGTGCAAGCTACTTTTCTTTGCCTGTGAAAGATTCCTGCAGAATTTGACAAACAATTGATTGCCTTTTAATGACAATAACAACAAGTTTAAATTAAAATGCTGACTGGAGGACTCTGTAATGGTTGGTCACATAACATTCATTGGAGAGAATTGAAGCGCAATTGCGTGTTAATAGTATACAAATATTGGCTGCTTTGAGGGGCATGGTTTGAATTATTTTCCCGAGATGATCTCAAAACCATAGTTTTGAGATCACAGAGGGGAAATAATTTTAACCATGCCCCGAACAAAAAGCAGTCAATATTCGTTTTATATACCGAATATATAGATTTTAGTCATCTGGTTGGTTAAAAGAACCGATAATGATTTACGATATTTCTCTTTTCAATGCTGACCGGGCCGTAAGTTGCGCAAAATGTATTGCGCGGGCCTAGTGAAAAATATGTCCCGGGCCTAGTAAAATCCATGCCCTCACTTTTAACCAATCAGAGGACAGGAATCTATATATGAGGTATATAAAAGTGACTATAATGTTTTCTGATTATTGTTATTTTCTACGACAGATATGGTGATATGGCACTAAATCTGTGATATTTTTGCTAATTTTTACGTGTCGTAGCTTTATACCACACTTAAATTTAGGTGTCAAGTATATTATTAGTTTTTTCATCAAATTTCATGTTACTTTCAAATGAAAAAGAATTTCCTGCATTTTAAAATATTTTAACAACATTAAAGTTGCCATGTTTTTGGTCAGTTAAAACTTATTGCACTTTGTGAATCATAACATTAGAATTCATTAATTCCTGCTTAGAAGCTTACAGAGTTAAATTATGTTACACACATCCTGTTGTTTCTGTGTTGTTGTTGTTTTTGTTTACTTGTCTTAAATTTTGATGTGATTGTCGATTACCCAATATTCTAAAAATATTCTTGTAGGTCAGGATAAATACTGGAAATAAAGATTAACCATGGTTAGTTATTCTAAAGTTTTCATCAAATGGGTAATTTGCATGCTTTCTGCATGATAAGTAAAAACCAGATAATTTTTTCAAAGTTGATTGCCTCCGTCCTTGATGTCTGTTGATCATTCAATTCATGATGTCACTTTGAGATAGAAAAACTAGCAGACATTTAGCATAAAGAAGGATGGATCTGCAGTTGTGCTCGTTGTTATTTGGACTTGAATAATTGTGACCGTCCATCCCAAAGCAGCAGTAAATGCCAGCTCATGTCATTTTCACATTTTTAATTATTTGCAAACACCATGCTTTGAGGATTAAAATGACACCTCGATGAACTTCACATGATTTCCAGAAGTCAAGTTATGGTCCGTCAAAGTTTTTTAGGGAGTAAAACGTATAACAGAGATAAACGCATTCAAAGATTAGTAAGCCCTATTTTTTCTGTCGATCGTCTTAAGAATAAGGCAATTTATTTCACATTTCCCATTATTTTCTTGAAATGAAACTTTGCTGGTATTTTGTAGTAAGCACTAGGATTGTGAATCTGTCAAAAAATCAATTTCGGCAAATAATGACCTTGACATGTATTTCCACCTGTAGCGCAAAATAAAGTTTCTGGCATTTACTGCTCATACGGGCTGGAAGGTCACAATTTAGATGGTTAACACCTTCCACCAAAGCATGGCTTGTGAACTCATGTTTTGTTTTCTGTAAAATATCCATCTCGGAATAAACCAGTGTAAATGTCAAGCTGTTGGTTTGTATAATGTAGTATTGTTCATTTGCTCATCACAGTAATTTGTTGCAATCCATAATATCCCGTTTCTATGACGATATTCTTTAATGTAATCTAGTAAATCAAGATAGGGATTTTCTGATGTGATTATTACTTTGTTATTTTATATTTTCAATAAGATTTATCTCTTGAATGTCATGCGAGGAAAATGCCATCTGACATTTGAAAAGAGTGGTGTATATATGCTGAGGGTTGATCACCTAGCATAGGTAAAGACAAGTGGTAAATCTTTACACATGAGTTTTGATCAGTGTAAGTAAAATTTGTAGAAATCAGATATGTTTGCTGGATACTGTAAAGCTAGACATATTCTCAGGTTTAAAATGTCATGAGTTTCAAGTTTGGTTTTTTTTCTGTGATATTAAATATCACAAATTGGCATAACTTCCAATATAATATATATTAGGCAAAAAAAACACCTTGTTGTTTTGCCCTTTGCCACCGAACCAAAAATTAGCAAAATTTAGGGTCGCTTTTTTGTGTGTGAACTTATGCCCATCTCAACAGTGAATTTGGTGAAAATACCATAATATTTGGGTTGATTTTACAACTATATTTTTTACAAAATGTTATATATTTGCATGAAACAAACGGAAATCTTGAATAAGTAAAACACACAACAGTTATTTAGACTATTTTAGACAGATTTTCTTAGCTAAATTAAGATCCGACAGACCGACCATCAATTACACCATTAAAAGACCAAGTCATTTTTTTTTATATTTTAGGTTTCACAAATTAAGTTTAAATTAGAGAAAAGTTGAACATGCTATTAAATGTCTTTTTTACAGTGCTTGTAGTTAGTCTACTTTGTGAATTGGTGTTAAAGTGTGTTTAAATTAAAAATTATGTATAATAATAAATAAGTTTAGAATTCATAGACATTTTCAAATTGACTTTGAATTATCTTGAAAGTACCATACAGACCTAATTATATTTCTTAAAATGAATGATTTTGACATCACATATCTTGAAAGAATCATCAGTTCTTGAAAGTTTCAACCTTAGGATTTTTGTTAAGCAAATATATGTCCTTTTGTGCTCAACCCTCAAATTATTTGCGTGAGTACATAAGTTGGCCATAGCAAGGAGCAAAACTCATGACCTAAAATTTAAAGTCTTTTCTGCAGTAGATGAAGAAATGCATAAATCAATGTTGCATTCATTTTGCGTCAATTGATGTTGCATCATCAACTGTCAAAACACTATTTATATAATGCACCTTTTAAAATAATGTTATTTTTCTAAGCAGCTAAACCTGTCCTAAATTTGTTCTCTATGAAAGCAATTGCACCAAGGATACTAAATTCATGATTGAACCATCCTCTTCAGAATAAAGTCCTTGTATTTCATTAATCACAGTGCCTCATTCAATGTCAATTTATTTCCCATCTTTGTGAGAATTGTGAATGTAATCCATGGTGGAATCTCCTGATGAGATTGCCTCTATGTTATTGTAGATTTTGAATTTGAGATAAACTTTGAATGTCATGCAAGGAAAATGCCATCTGACATTCACAGATTGCTTGAAGTCTATGCAGTGGGTTAAGAACCGAGCGCAGGAATATCTCTTTTAAGAGGTATAACAACTTTTGCATAGGTCGCAAAACATGATAAAGGTTGTTTTATTCTTGTGCAGTAATTTTTGTTTTTGAATGTATTAGAAATGAATTTTAAGTCTTTGGTTGTAAAGGCTCTGTCACATATCACCATATAGAACAAAACATATGCCTTATATACCTTATCCTGCTATTGTTCTGTTATATACATTTTTGTTTGTCATGTGTTCGTTACAAGTACGTTCAATACGTTATCCATACGGTCCTGTACGTTATGTATGCGTTTATTTCGTTATTCAAACGGTGGTGGACTGTTTAGCACACGTTCAATATGTGAAACTTTTGTATGTTATTCGTAAGTTTTGCTCTATACAGCGATGTCTGACAGAGCCTTAAAGTTGGGTAAAATCTGCAATATATGAAGAAATGCATAAATCAATGTTGCATTTATTTTTAAATTGCGTCAACTGATGTTGTTAACACGCTATTTATATAGTGCACCTTTTAAAATAATGGTATTTTTCTAAACCGCTAAAACCTGTCCTAAACTTGTTCTGCTATGAAAGCATTTGCGCCAGGGATACTAAATCCATGATTGAACCGTCCTCTTCAGAATGAATTCCTTGTATTTCATTAATGGCAGTGCCTCATTCAATGTCAATTTATTTCCCGTCTTTGTGAGAATTCTGATTGTAATCCACGGTGGAATCTCCTGATGAGATTGCCTCTATGTTATTGTAGATTTTGAATTTAAGATAAACTTTGAATGTCAGGCAAGGAAAATGCCATCTGACATTTACAGATTGTTTGAAGTCTATGCAGTGGGTTAAGAACCGAGCGCAGGAATATCTCTTTTAAGAGGTATTACAACTTTTGCATAGATCGCAAAACATGATAAAGGTTGTTTTATTCTTGTGCAGTAATTTTTGTTTTTGAATGTATTAGAAATGAATTTTAAGTCTTTGGTTGTAAAGGCTCTGTCACATATCACCATATAGAACAAAACATATGCCTAATATACCTTATCCTGCTATTGTTCTGTTATATACATTTTTGTTTGTCATGTGTTCGTTACAAGTACGTTCAATACGTTATCCATACGGTCCTGTACGTTATGTATGCGTTTATTTCGTTATTCAAACGGTGGTGGACTGTTTAGCACACGTTCAATATGTGAAACTTTTGTATGTTATTCATAAGTTTTGCTCTATAAAGTGATGTCTGACAGAGCCTTAAAGTTGGGTAAAATCTGCAATATATGAAAAAATGCATAAATCAATGTTGCATTCATTTTTAAATTGCGTCAACTGATGTTGTTAACACACTATTTATATAATGCACCTTTTAAAATAATGTTATTTTTCTAAGCAGCTAAACCTGTCCTAAATTTGTTTGCTATCAAAGCAATTGCGCCAGGGATACTAAATCTATGATTGAACCGTCTGAATAAAGTCCTTGTATTTCATTAATCACAGTGCCTCATTCAATGTCAATTTATTTCCCATCTTTGTGAGAATTCTGAACGTAATCCATGGTGGAATCTCCTGATGAGATTGCCTCTATGTTATTGTAGATTTTGAATAGGATAACTTTGAATGTCAGGCAAGGAAAATGCCATCTGACATTTACAGATTGTTTGAAGTCTATGCAGTGGGTTAAGAACCGAGCGCAGGAAAATCTCTTTTAAGAGGTATAACAACTTTTGCTTAGATTGCAAAGCATGATAAAAGTTGTTTTATACTCTTGCAGTAATTTATGTTTTTGAATGATTTGGAAATGAAATATAGAATATAACAGTCTTCTAAACAAATATCTGTTAACTTTCATGTAGCAATAATGTTATTTTTCTAAGCAGCTAAATTTGTTCTGCTATATAAGCAGTTGCGCCAGGGATACTAAATCCATGATTGAACCATCCACTGCAGAATAAAGTCCTTGTATTTCATTAATCACAGTGCCTCATTCAATGTCAATTTATTTCCCATCTTTGTGAGAATTCTGAATGTAATCCATGGTGGAATCTCCTGATGAGATTGCCTCTATGTTATTGTAGATTTTGAATAAGATAAACTTTGAATGTCAGGCAAGGAAAATGCCATCTGACATTCACAGATTGCTTGAAGTCTATGCAGTGGGTTAAGAGCCGAGCGCAGGAATATCTCTTTTAAGAGATACATAGCAACTTTTGCATTAAAAGTTGTTTTATTCTTGTGCAGTGATTTATGTTTTTGAATGTTTTAGAAATGGAATAGAGAATATAAGCGTCTTTTAACATAACATACATGTAGCAATGCCCTAGCCCAGATAAGAATCAGGAAGATGTTCTTATTGGTAACTTAAAAAGAAAAGTGACTTTCAGTTTAGATACAAACTTACCAGATTGAGTCTTGGTTTAATTCATGTTGGATTTCATAATACCTTTTTGGCCTAGATAACTTTATATTATTATATTATTTTTCATATTACAGTGGAACCTCGTCAACGTTTGAAGTAAGAAAATAATTTTACTTGTCCGCCGGACAAGTAGCATATTTATTTTACTTGTCCGGACAAAAATCTGCTTGCCCATATTTTTTTTTTAATCTTTGTATGCAAAAATAGAACAAAGACAAAGTATTACACAAATTTCGCACAGCTAGTAAAAGCTGCAACTGTTTATTAGAAGATTAAATGTAGTTACAAGGTCCTCATAATTTGCAACTAATTTGGGTCCCAGGCCCAACCCTGTAAATTGCGACCAAATTGGTCGCATTTGTGACCAAATTTTGGCTGATGCGACCATGCTGTCTTTTCGCAATCGCCGTTTGCGACCAAGAAAAAAATACTAATTGGTCGCCAGGGGATTCCTGAAAACATCGTTCATCAACCTGAAAGCTTAAAAATGTCCTACAAGACTACAGTCAGGCATACATGCTTACGCTTACCGAATGTAATAATGCAATAATAAAGTGATTATGAATTTATTTTCAGTTGTTATTTATTTCCAATACCACAACATACATTCCATTCTATTTTCATTCATTTCAATGTTTACATCATGCTTATGTTACGATCGAATAGCTGGCCTGACCATTATGTATCGGACATATTTAATTAGGTAGGTCAACTTATCAATGATGTAATTTGACCCGTACATGCACAACACGTGGAAAATATACTCGTAATAAGAGACCATAGTTCAAATATACGGTATTGTAATACATGCAAGCGATAACGAACGGATGTAACAGAGACCAAAGCCTCGATCTTCAAAGTTCAACATTGATATACGTAAATATATGAAATGTGAAATTGGTAGATAGCGATGCGAGTGTTTGAAACGTAAATAGAACTCTACATTGCAGCATCACAGTCAAGCTTCGGGAGTTCCCCTAGGACATTCGCCGATGCGGCGATATGTTGGATTTTATTTTAACATTTTAACTCGGTCTAAACTATTGAATTTGCAGTCATTTTGTCAGAAATATTGGGACCCGATGTTGCGTTTTGGTCCTGATAAGCTTATTGAATACTGTTGTACAGTTAAGTATGTTCGATTTTCACTTGTCCATCGGACAAGTGCTCACTTCAATATCACTTGTCCGGTGCAAATTTTGGTTGTCCCGGACAAGCGGACAAGCGCTTACTTCGAACGTTGCACCTCGTTAACACAAATTCACTGGGGCAAAAGAGTTTAGTTTGGGTTGTCAGGATTTTATGTTATCCAACTGATTTCACATAGGAAATATATACTTGGGACCCAACAAACATTTTGTGTTATCAGTGTTTTTGTGTTAACAGACTTTGTTTTTAATGAGGTTCCACCGTAGAACACCAACATTGAGTGGGCTCAATTTCAGCTGGTTTGTTTTGTCATCGTCTGATGTACTAGGCATTCAAAATATTTTTGAAATCAGATCTCTATATTTCATAGGAATTCTAGCTTCATGTTTTGTTTCATAATCTGTTGTTTGGTTTTATGTATCTGTTGTCAGGGGTGCATCAAGGGTTTATGAAAAAGGTGGGTTTGGGTTGGGGAGGACAAACATGTAGTATATCAATGCCTTTTCATATACAAAGAGGGGCATGAAAGGATGACTGCCCCTTAAATGATGAAAGCTTTGATTGTTTTAGAAGGTTAGATAATATTTCATGTGGTGTGTTGTATTCATTCTCCTAATTCCGAAAAGTGTGGGTTTTGAAGATAATTGCCCATCAGAATATAAACAACTTCACTTGGAAAGTTTGTTATCATTATTGTTTTTTTTAAATACTATGATCTTCTTTTAACATTGGCCATGCCCTCCGGAGCCCAGTCCTGCCACACGCCATGTTTCTGCACCCAAAAACCAGGTTATTGAACCCTATCGCCATGGCGGCGCACTTCGCCGTACTTTCCAAGATCAACTCTTTGACGACTTTGACAAACCGTTCCGAGTGGCTGCAACGTGTGAATGCCTTAAAAATAACTTTGGTCACAACGCGCCCTGTGTCCTTTCACTAAGTTTCAGACACGTGTTGCGTCAATTAGTACTTAGTAGTATCTTCTTTTGGATAAAAAGGGGTGTCACAGCCAATTATTTCCTTCATGTTGGAAAACGAAAGCTGTCACCAAGCTAGCTGTGACATCAATGGTCTTTCGTTATCTGGTCCTATCTTTTGACCTAATTTAATATGATATTGATGGTGCAATAAGATTGATTTTGGATAAAAACTTGTTACTATCGTTTTCATGTTTTGGTTTCATCTTATATTGATATTTTGTTTCATTTCTCTGTAATATTGATCTTAATGATGTTGGAATAAGATCCATATATGATATAGAATTACTATTATTCTACAATGTTTTGATTCATAATCTGATCCTCTGTTTTGGTTTCGTCTGATATTATCGTCCCATGATGAAACCTCTTGATACAAGAGTTCAAAAACTTGTTTCACAACCAACCAAAGTTTGAATAATTTTGTCATAAGAGAGTTCATCTCACCATCATTTACATATAGTTTATATCAAATTCTGCATCATGAGAAGACTACTATGCTCTTTCATGACTAAAGGCAGTATCCAGGCCCGTAGCACCCCCTAAAAAAAATTGACAATGTACAAAAAGGTTCCACAAAAATTCCCTAAATGTCGACCAAAAGAACACCTAAAGCACCGAAACATGTAAATGTAGGTCCTTTCTTGATAAAATACTTCACAAAATGCTTGGAAAACTACTGAAAACCTTTTTTAGGGTCGACCAAACCGAAAGTTTTTCTTCCAAAAGGTCCACTTGTTGAAAATCCGCACCCCCTTGAAAAAATTCTGGCTACGGGCCTGGAAGTATCTACTATATCAGACATACATTATGATACCTTCTAGCATAGGATTAGATGGAAGTGAAATTGTTTGAGTAAATTACCAAAGAGAAATTGGGTCAGCATGATAAAGATAATTGATTAAAATATCTATATGTAACTCAGTGATCATATAATTTGTTATCTTTAATTTCCCTTTAGTTTTGTAAGAATCAAATGATCTAAATTTATAATTAAAAAATAGTGTATGATGCAGGAGGATTAGTTTTGAATTGGCAGATACTTAATTAGCATGCACTGCAATGACAATTCTCAGTTAATTAAGTCTTTTTAATTTTTCCAAATTCTGTGACTGAAATTGGAAATAAGAATGATTTTCCAAATTAAGAAAGAAAATTGTAAGTTTTATGCAAGTGAAAATTTTTCAAATCATGAAAAATATTGGTATGAAAATAAATTGTAGATTGTATGTAAGTGGCATGCGTTATTCTTTCTCTCTAAGCTTCCTTGTATTGTTGACTTGTATTGTTTTGTGCCCAAAATTTTATTTTAGATGTCTAAAATAAACAGGTACATGTAGTTAAATTGGAACATTAGTTTAATTATTAATTTTGATATTTTGAAACAACAAACATACTTGTGAAATGTTACAGTTTGGTTTTGGATGTTTGTCAATTTAGTTGTTTTTCTCCCTTTTTGTGTGTAATGCGCTCATGCCAAATATGTAAACCAAGATTCCATCAGCAGATCAATCAATCAATCAATGATACAAGTACTTGCATAACATGCATATCCCATGAAGGAGTCTATTCGTACAGGGGACTCACGGCTTCACGTGACTGCCAGACCACGGAGCAAGTAGAGTAAAGTTTCTTGCCCAAGGAAACAAGGAGACGAAAACCGCCCGGCCCAGGGCTCAAACCCACAATCTTTGTATTACGAGACCCGTGCTCTAACCGCTCGGGCCACGCTCCCCTCACATCAGTAACAGTTCCCTACCATTTCACAATGCGGTCACTTTGGTTTTCATAGCCTTGTCTTTGGCTATGTATTTTCCAAAACATAAATGTTGTCTTCACGTTGCTTTACTACTTTGCAGCAATTTGCTGATTAGATATTGATTGTGGGTGGAACTTAGGTAGTGTTAGAGAGGCAGTGTTAGATATAACTCAGACAAATATATTTGTGACATCCAGTGGAGAACAAATATTAGCTAATAGATGAATCTAGCAAGATGAGTGTTATGTGATGAGATTGATATTTGATGTGGGTGGAAGGAAGGTAAATATACGTAAAAACTTGGAGGAGGGGTACAGAAATGATTTCATGCAGTAAAATGTTTTACCAGAATCGTGCTCTACTCAGGAATTAGCTGATTGATTGTGGGTGGTTGTTTTTCAGAGGCAGTGTTAGATATAACACAGACAAATATATTTGTGACAGCCAGTGAAGAACAAATATTAGTTGATGAATCTAGCAAGATGAATGTTGTGTGATGAGATTGATATCTGATGTGTGGAGGAAGAAGGTACACTGCCGCTCTTAAGTATTTCCGCACAAAACCTTTATTCTGCCATATCTCAAAAGGCGTTCATCCGATTTTCATCATTTTTTGACAAAGTCTATATTGTATAATTATCGATGTAACTATTCGGGAATTGCATTCATTGCATTTGAAAATATGGCATGTAATGCATATTACTACTTTAGTCGGAACATAAACAAAATAAATTTATATACATTTGTGCGCATTTGTTTTAAAACTTACAACCAAAAAATATTCTATCCTGTTATAAGGTAACAATGAGGTTATGAAAAAATGATTAGTTACATAGTAATGAGATTTGTACTTGTGTTGTATTTGTATATTGTCCATGAAATCTGCCATTTTTATAGCAACAGAAGATCAAATTTTGAAACGATTTATTCATCTTGAATAGATAAGTTACCTATACTAGTATGAATCGTTGATGATTCTAGGTAATTTCATATAAAAAACGAGGTTTTTGAACGTTTTTGATGGTGCAGAAATACTTTAGAGCAGGAGTATAGAGATAGTTTTAAGAAATTCAGGGAGAGGGAAAGGGAAGGTTAGAAATAGCAGCAGAAAAATGTATCAGAATCTTGCTCTACTCAACAGCAATTTGCTGATTAGATATTGATTGTGGATTGTGTTAGAGGCAGTGTTAGATATAACACAGACAAATATATTTGTGACCTGTAGTGGAGAACAAATATTAGCTGATAGATGAATCTAGCAAGACGAGTGTTACTTGATGAAATTGATATTTGAAGAGGAAGGTACATATAGGCAGATTGAAATGGGAAAAGGGGGGGGGGGGGAATGACATCAGTTAAATTTTGCTTATTAGAAATTGATTGTGGGGTTTGTTAGAGGCAGTGTTAGATATAACAATTTATTTTCCAAAACATAAATGTTGTCTTCACGTTGCTTTACTACTTTGCAGCAATTTGCTGATTGGATATTGACTGTGGGTTTGTTAGATAGTGTTAGAGAGGCAGTGTTAGATATAACACAGACAAATATATTTGTGACATCTAGTAGAGAACAAATATTAGCTGATAGATGAATCTAACAAGACGAGTGTTACTTGATGAAATTGATATTTGATGAGGAAGGCACATACAAGCAGATCGGGGGGGGGGAATGACATCAGTTAAATATATTTGTGACCTGTAGTGGAGAACAAATATTAGTGTCACAAAGTCAGTATTTAGCTGATTGGTTGTGGGTGGTTATTTTTACCAGAGGTAAAAATCTGTAAATGTTTTGCCTATATGTTTGAATATTTATGTAGTTATATTTGTTTCTTGATATTGTAAAGTGCTTCGAGGTCTTTCAGTTTGCGCTATATAAGTTTTGTTTATTATTATTATTAGATATAATACAAACAAATATATTTGTGACATTTATACGAAAGGACAAATATTAGCTAAAAAGAGGAATGTGGTGTGATGAGAGTGATATTTGATGCTGAGGATGGTAAAGATAGGTAGGAATGGGGAAGAGGTAAATAAATGACATTTTGTAGGAGATATTTTCTCTGCTCAGCAATTTTTGATAAGATAATTGATGTGGTTGTTGTTTCAAAGCCGGTGTTAAATGAATATATTTGTTGTAACATCTTGTGAAATACAAATATTAGCTGTGTGATGAATCTAGCAAGATGAGGGTTATGTGATGAGATTGATATTTGATGTGGGGTGTAAGGCAATATACATATCATGTAGTTCCCAGGCAATTGCAAAAGTTTGCTTGAAGCTCTCTTAGAAAGAGTTATTTTCTGTTTTTTAAACTACACCCTTATAGGTTGGACTGAAGGAGGATGTGAAATTTGATGTTTCTTGAAACATAATATGTATTGTCTTCTATGAAAACTTAGATTATTTACTACAACAAAAATACCCATACATCTGTAATAATAAGCATCTATTTGACCATTTCCTTATTTGCAATAAACATTTTTATTTTAAAATCTAAATATCTTTTACAATTTTGCAATATTTCAAAGAATTTTATAAATAAAGATGCACCCATCAATTATTCATGTGCATGGAAACTAGTACTGTGATTTTTCTTTAGATTTTGTTCCCATGTTGCACATATGAATCTTGTGTGTGTAAAAGCTTTTCAGTAAAGATTTCTTTGTAAGGATGTGATTCTATCTAGAGAGATGTTTTTTTCCCAAAGAAACGATGACAAAGTCATAGCCTGGAGCTTGCATCTAAATCAGATTCTCGACTACTATATAAAGCATAGTGCGTCTCAGGGACTTCTTGGAAATGGAAGAATGGGAATTTTCATCCGTTGCTAAGTCACCAAGACGCCATGTGCATTACAAGCTTTCTGAGCAAACTAATTGGGTTTAGTAATTAGTACTCACACTGTGGGAACATTGTCTATCTTTGAATATTGTAGGACTCCTGACTTGACTTGGTATATGTCGGCGTGATGTTCGGTGATGCAATGTTAGATTGGTAAGGAGGGGTGTAGAGAGTGTACTCACGTACGGTGTACAGGAATAGTTATACAATGGGATACTTTTTGAAAATTTTGACAGAAATTCCCACGAAAGACTCTCAAAGAAATGGGTCCAAAATTAGAAAATATTGAAGGAAATGGTCAAATTACCTGTTTTTAGCATAACCCTATCGGACCCCCACGGGCCAGCGCTATGTCAATAGTTCAAGCCCGCCCTCTGGAGCATTTGGCTTGTTAACATTTCGTACCCCCCCTAATCGCGCATGCGCAGTCGTAAAATCGACGCCATTTTCATTTCATCGATCATTTGTTTACGATTTAGTTCTGTTGCGAAGCAAAAATATCGTGTCTTTTTTATTAAATTTCACCGAAGTTATCGATAAAAATGTTATAAATCTTATATCAAAATGCCGCCGCAGAGATGCTGTGTTTGTAGAATCGTCATCAAAGGACGCACATACAGTACATCAGAGTTACAGGGGGAATTCCTCGCTTGTTTTGGTATTTCAGTATTGGATCGCTTACATGTTAACGAATCTGGTTGTATTTGCGGTACGGACTATCAGTGTATTAGGACATATGTTAAGAATGGGATCACTCGCAATGATAGAATTGATTGTAAAGGAGTTCGAGGTGAACATGGTAAGCGACAAATTGGGGGTAAACGGAAACTTTTGCCACAGCCTCCAGCTTCTGAAGAGCATGAAGAAGATAATCCTACATGTACACCTAGCACAAGTTCAGTTGGAGTAGGGACTGAAATGGATGGTATTCAGGTTGAGTCAGCCTCGCGAAAACTGAGTAAGCTTACCAATGTGTCTGATAATGAGCCTCTAAATAGGGATCAAGAGATACTTTATCATAAGATGACCTCAAATGTTGTAAAGAACTCTGCCGGTACAAGTTCCAAACACTTAAAAACATTCAAGACAAGACCGTCCCATGGACCTGGCCTGAATGTTTTGGTTGCACCGAGAACACGGGTCTCAAGTGCAGAATGTTCTCGTCAAACCCGTACTAACCGAACTGAGGCTGTTGACGAATTTGAGAGACTGCTCGCTTCCGATTTTTCAGCCAGTGAGGAAGAACGTGAGGAAGCGCTTACAGTACAGCGTGCCACCATGATAAAGAGACATCATGAGGAGTACTCAGCTGCAATGAAAGCAGCAGGATTCAAAACGCACGAAAAGTTTTCACGAGAAACAGTACTCGATCTTCGAAGCAAAATGCCAATGAGTGCCTGGCAGTATGTGAAGAGATCGCTCTTTGAAGAACTTGGCATCAACCTGATGGGAACTGAGCGCGAACTTAAAAAGGAAATTTCGGCTCTTGAATTCGAATATGAGTGTGTCAGTTTTTCTGATAGTGAGACGGGTAGCAAAATTCATGCTATTAGAGCCACAAATTTGAGAGACATCATAAGCAGAACTGTAAATGGCCTCAAAACTTCTGGCCAACTTGAAACACTAAGCAACTGCCCCCATGATACACTCTGGATTCATATTTCGGGCGATAAAGGGGGAAAATCTACAAAAATCATGTTACAAGTGATGAACTCAACCAATCGCCATTCTATTAAGAGTGCAAAGCTCATAGGCATGTTTGAAGGTGGCAAGGATCATCGGGACAATATTGAGATGGCCTTCAAGCCTATATTCGATCAGCTGAAGGAACTGAAAGCAGATTTCAACCTTGAACTGACTTGTCCTAAACCAGGTAATTGATGTTTTTTTTTAAATTTCATTTTCATCAGGCCAACAAAAAAAAAGAACTCTTGTCTCCGCTTACTTACGGTCAAAAGCCTTTAAGCGTTGTGTTTTTTTTAAATTTTGTTTTAGTAAAAAAGGGCTATGTGGATGCGGAAATACCCCCTAATTTTTTTATTGCATTTTTCGGTCACTAATTTTTTTTCGCAGCCGGAAGCTGTCTCTCTACATTTTTTCCAGTAGTAGAAAAAAATGAAAATCTCTCAAAAACCTTTAAAAAAATAAAAGCTATGCGTGCGGGAAGCTGAGACAGACTATTTTTTTTCTTTGGCCGTACCAGTACTAAAGTTATTCTTGAGGTGTTCCGAAGCTAATCATACAATTACGTCTTAAGAAATCCAATTCAAATTTTTCATCGAGGGAAGAAACAATTACAAAAATGTATACACATTTTTTGATTTACTACACAATGTACATGTAGTTCTGTCAGTGTTTTGTTTTATTCAGACTTTGATTTACATTGTGGTTTAATGAGGACTTTACAAAAACTAGCCAAAATTATTATAAAATTATGAAAATAAACGTGTGTTTCCATACATAATGTACAGTATTTAAGAAGTAGCTCTGCCAACCAAACTTTAAAAAATGTGATTTTTTTTTGTGTGTATCACGTGTATAACAGTGAGTGCAACTTATTCAAGTTCGCAACTCTTTACAGTCTGCCTCATTTAAGAACAGATCAATTGCAATTCTGTGAAATACGGTTTTGTATCTCTTGTGTTCTTAATTCATGTTACTGCATAAATGTGCAAAATTTAACAATGTAAATTACTTGAACTTCATTTTGATGAGATGAATGAATTTTTCTATTTTCAGGTGCTACGTTCACGATCACATCGCCAGACAATAACCCAATGCAGAACACCCTACAGCCCCTTGATGCTACAAACCAGACAGTGAGCCAGGAATGCAACTACTGCAAACAGAATGCAACATGTGTTCCAGAACAAGCAAGTGACTTAAGCAGTGATGGTATGTATATTTTGTATGATTCATATTGTTTACAAAAAATAAACAAGAATTTACAAGTAAATTTATCAAAGATTCCGTGCTCAATTCAATTTTTTTGTGACAGAAATTGCAGTCTTTTGGGTTTCTGTCTCATGCGTGTGCGCACATGCCCCGGCAAGAAATCGTCGGTTTCATTTAAATGTAAATGTCATATTTAAATGACTACATGTCACATCTTAATTTTAAGTTTGCATTTGTTTCCAATTTATTGTTCCACGTAGGCAAAACTTAACCGGAATTCAGTTATACTGCGTAAGTATATTGGTAATGGAAAAAGGCTGCTATATAGTTTGTAGTGCATTACATTCATTTGCTGCATACATATCCTCACCACATGCTTGGGATTTCTGCTTGTGTCTTAGCTTGCCAGAAAATGAAAGCTGAATTTAGCCTCGCCCTCAAATTCAACTGACCATGATAATAGTAAAATGATAAATTTAGTAAAATCGTACAAAAATTGTACATTTAATTTTTACCTATGCTACCGCAATTCAGACGATCTTTGAATTTGATTGAAATTCGTTTTTTTGAGGCTAGATTCAGGTTTGATTTAAACAAAATCACTTCTGTTTTGCTGTGATGTAGATCTGCTTCATCTTTCCTTAGTTTGCTCTGAAATATATTTATTATAAAGCATAATCGTGTGTGTTCAATTTGAAAAAACCTGTCATTATGCCATGTCTTTTTGAACTCTTTTTTTTACATCAAAATACATGATTTGGTGGTGCGGTATGATTTGATAAGATTTCAAACTTGAATTCACACCGTTTGGCTGGACCATTCATTAACACAAGTACATGTAACATGATTTTTTGAAAGTATTGGCTCCATAAAACATTTCGGCAAATGACTTAATTTTCAGATTTTACACACATGCGATGTCAAAATTGTATTTTTTCCTCTCTAATTTAAAGTTTCTACTGTCTTCATTTTCAGAGAACTTCAAGAATCTGCGAGTAACGTATGGTGGGGACTGGGAATGGCTTGCCAGGATAATTGGCCTATCAGGACCAAGTGGGAGGCACTTTTGCATCCACTGCCTTTCTGTGAAAAAGCTGTTAACAGACTCAAAAGGGTCTTCATATGGACTTCATGAACTAGACAATGGTGAGAAAGATGAAATTCAGGAAAATAATACTGATGAAGTGTCACCGTACATACTGCGAACATTTAGTGGGTGTACAAGCTCACACAATAGATATGTACAGTCTGGGGCAGCTCCAGATCAAGTAATGAAATACAAGAATTGTAAATATTCACCACTTATTCATGACATCGACAATGACCCAATTATAGACAATGTGAGTACCACACCGCTTCATGTTAGCTTAGGACTGGGGCTACAGAATGTTAATGTGATTGAAGATATTGCAATAAAATTAGATAATGAAGTAAAGGAATGCGAGGGACAAACGAGTGCTGAAGTAAATGAACTAATAGCTGACAGAAGACAACATCTTGATTCACTTCAAAACCTCGCAGATCAAAAAGACGTATCTGAAAATCAAATTCGAGACTTAGAAGAGCAGGAACAAACACTTCAACAAGACAATCCAGGCCATTTCAACAAAATAAACAGAGCCTTCTCAGACAAGACAAGAGAAGCTATTGCTTCCAGAGCCGCTCTCAGGGATTTAACAAGGGAAAAAAATGCTTTGAAATCTGAGCTAAACAATATAAACAAAGCTGTAAGTGACACTGAAAAACAATTGGAAAAAACTCTAACTAAAATTGAAAAAGCATCAGGTCCATTTAAACTTAAATTTGACAATACAATGAATGCTTTGAAGTTGAAGCGTGTGGTTTATCACAGCGGTGCTTTAATCGGTCCAGATGTCCACAAAACACTTCAACCTCAAAGCATTCACATGTTTGCTGACATATTCCAGCCACAAGAAATTACCACCAAAGCCGGTAAACAGGTATTTGGATCTGAAGATTTGGTAAAGAAGGTATATGATTTGCTTTTTAAATTTTCTTGCTGTTATCAATTGTACACAAAAAATGCACCACTTTGTAAGCATGAGGTTGAACAGTTGTGTTTATATATTATGGAGTTTGGAAGCTGGTTCCCATCCAATTTTCCTGATGCGAGCCTTACACCCAAATTTCATATGTTGACCGTTGAGATGCCACGCCAGGTACGAAGACTGCAGACCATTGGTATGATGACTGAACAAGTTTCGGAATCAATCCACCCCTACATCAACAAGCTTGAGCGCATGTTTGCGTCAACAAGAGACATTGAAGCTCGTCAAAGGCTTACCATGAGACAGCACAATCTTCTCAGTGGTATTTGAATAAATGAATAAATTATACCGCTAGTACTAGTATCCAATTTCAGATAAAATATATTATTCTTATATTTTACTGGGAGATTGATTTCGAAACTTGTTATGCCTTATCTATTTGAGTATAGAGTTTGACAGAAAATTATGGCATTTATTACACTGATCGCACCCAAACCAATGATCTATTTTAATGCAGGCTGAGACAATTTGTCCAAAACAAAACAATTCATTTTTAGCGTGAGTGCGATCCCTCTGAGATGATTCACACTCACGCTGAACTGTCCATAACCTCATGCTTACAAAGTGGAGCCTATTTTGTGTTCAACTGATAACAGCGTGTATGCTGATATCGGACTTGAAAAAATGTCATGATCATAAAATTGAAATAGATACCTTTTCAGAGTCACTTCTTTTTGCAGCATGTAGTAGCTTGCGGGATCATCACGAAAATGATTTATATTTTTTAAGATGATTGGTTTTACTTTTTAAAAATATTATGGAAACACTTCAACAAGACAATCTGAGAAGGCTCTGTTTACTTCCTGCTCTTCTAAGTCTCGTATTTGATTTTCAGATGTCTTTTTGATCTGTAAGGTTTTGAAGTGAATCAAGATGTTGTCTTATTTATTTTCCATCGTTTACGAAAAATAATAATGAGACCGAGAATAGTAACATCATTTGCATTTTGATTATTCAGAAACACAGAACTAGCACTGAATAATCACAGTGCACATTACATCATTCTCCCTTTCTTAGCTTTGTGCTTATGATTTTCAACTAAAATTGTTTTAGTTTGTGGCAGATTTCAAAATTTAAATTCACTCAACAAATTGTATCAAAATGATTGGGCATAAAATTGATAAAAGTGATATTACTTTAATTGCTTGTTATTTTTTAAACTATGCAAATTTTAGTACATTTTTGTACGTGAGAAAAGATACAGAATGATTGTTTGCTCATTCATGTACAAAATACATAGAATGAAATCTATCCCAATCATTTTGATACAGCTTGTATTTTGCTTCACATTGAAACTGAAATATAATCAGCATCATAAATTTTTATAATCAAGAAAAGATTAAAACTGGCTTGTGATAAAATTCAGCCCCAACTTGAAATTTGAATCGTAGTGGGTATCATGTCTTTTTAGGTGCGTCATTTGACGTCAAAAAGAGGTCTAAGGCTTTTTAATAAATCACACATTTTTGTATATGTGATCAAGTGAAAGATGTTATTGTAAATTGTAAAAAATAAAAATATTTTGTATAATATTTGTAAATAGAGATATTTGTCAGTCTGCTTTCTTTTTAATTTTATTTGTAACTTTTCAGAAAGTAGATCTAAATGCTTCTTTCTAGAAAAGTTTCAAATTGCTTATTAAAGGGTGGTGTTGCAATCCAATCCCAAAATTTGAAAAATTGAAAAATACACAACATTTGTTTTGGGCAACTACTAGTAATTTTTGCCAGTAATTCACTATTTTAATCATTATAAGAAAATTAAGCTTTGACCTGTGGATCTCCTATTTAATTCTAGAAAGTATCATCATATGGGGAAGGCTATATTATATAGGGTGGAGAAAAAAGTGATTGGAATGCACAATTAAGTTCAAAGAAGACAACGGTATTGATCAGGCAAATGCGACTTGTTTTTATCATTTATATCCTCAAAATTTTATTTCAAAATACAGTACTACTACATGTAGTTTGCAATCAAGACAAGATCATACATATACTAGATATAGTGCGTACAACATTGGCATGCGCTGTGATAATTCTGAAATTGTATACAGTTGTACTAAAACTTCTGCAATAAATTATTAATGCAATAATGGTACATTCAAACTGCGTTACATGTACACAAACAACCTGAGTACTTACAATTACATAGTGCATATAAATTTGTTGATCCTGCCTGTGGCACCGAAACTTCAAAATCCAATAATTTCAAAAAATGCAATATTTCTTAAACGTTTTTTGCAAGAATAGACTCAAATTACGTCTCAATGTAAAACCTTCAGCCCATTTCGAAACTCAACCGCCGGTTAACCACCCACAACCGGTAACTGCTGGTTTTTAGCCGGTTGAGTTTGTTTTGAAGAATGGCAGAACCGCCGGTGACAGGCGGTCAACTGTCGTTTGAGTTTTGACATGGATCGATTTGAATTGAATGTACTTTCATTAATATGACGCAGCTTTTCAAAAGTATGTTTCACATGATGACAAATGTTATGTTGGAAGGGGAAAAGGGAGGCTCTGATTCACATTCATAGGATATTAAGTGAATACTTAACTCAATTTAACAATAGAATCATATAATTGGCTTTTCTGACTTGATGTCGAATAATAAACAATACATGTTTAAGCTTAATAGGTTTTGCCTATACATTCTGTACAGTCGGAAAATCGTCTTTGAAAATATCACTTAAATGACACATTTTTACAAAATTAATAAATTCTGTAGTGTATTTTATGTTTTTTAATTGATTCAGCGTTGATTTGGTAACATAGAGCGCTTTACAGTCAAGTTTTAAACAGATGTATTTCAGCGAAACCTCTTCGCCACTTCACGTCCGCCATTTTTAAATGACCCTCAATCAGAACACTGGTTAGCCTGTCAGTGCGGCGAAATTTCCATCAAAATCTTTTTTTGCATATTGGCTTAAAATGAGTGGAAAATGATTGGATATAATCATAATCTTTATGCTACACAACTTAAAACACATCAAATTTTGCATATCAATGACGATTATGGTGCAAGTTGACACATTTAACGATGAAAATGTGTGATTTTCACTGGAATTCGCGGTCCATTTTGCAGGGATTTCTGTGTTTACATGTACCTGTACGTGTACGTCATACAGTTCTTCATTAAAAACAACTCCAGAGGTCATGGGGTGTCTTGAAACAGACCTAAAGTGTTTTGAAATAGGTTTCTGAATAATCTGGCGAAAATTTGATCAAAATCGAGCATTTAAAACCCATTTTTGGTACAAAACAATACCGCTTGTCATGAAGGACATGTAAGCAGATGATAAATTTTGATCATTGACGGTGTGATTTTGAAAGGATGATTTTTGATAGAAAATGATTGGTTCAGATCTAGAAACTCGGCACCTAGGTTGATAATGTCCTTAGATACACTATCCCATGTGAAAATAGGTGCAAGTTGAGCTTCAAACGGGTAAAATTCGAATAAAAACAAATTTTACAAACGTATGACGTCATCAGAAAAAGGCTATGTTTAACCGCATTGTTTTGGCGTTTAAATTCAGGTGTGATAACATGAAAATGGTCTCTGTGTGATCGTATGACATCCCAGAAATAGTTTCGAGACACCCTTTTGACAATTTCCCCTGTTTCAAGCCGGGGGAAGCCCTTTAAGTTATTTTGAGGAGACGCTCATTAGCGTGGTCACGTGTCAAAACAAGTGAAGTGTGTGCTGCCCTCACTTGCCGTATTCGTGTACAATCTTTTGTGAACGGAAATAGGATATGCAGGCCCGTGCCCCAGTACTAAAAAGTCCTACGGGATAAAATCAAGAAAATAGTCCAATAACGTCATTGACGGGAGATATATGTAGGGTAGGCACCAAATTGCTGCCAGGCAGCACCCACCCCGTTGCTTGGTATTGCTTGACTTTGGCTTGGGATGCGAGAGGTCCCGTGTTTGAGTCACACATTCGAATTAGTCAAAATAGCCATTTCTTATGTAGGAGTTTCCAAGAAGATAGGTTTTAAACGTGCCAGGGTTAGGGTTAAGAGTATCATTCAAAATGGGTAGAGGTTTCAGGCTTTAGAGTGTAAGTCCCTCTTAAGTAATTTCCCCCTTCCATGCCTCGGGTGTATGATGTGGATAAAAACCAAGTTAGAATTACCTTGGAGTTTTTTCCAGAGTTTTTCTAATATCTGACATTAATTATCTGACACCACTTTTTAACTCTCTGCATATAAGTGTGATGATTTACTTGCAGTGAATCATTAAAGCACTTCGATAAAAATAATACTATCAATTCTTTTTTGTCAGGGGCAATAATGGCTTGTCACCACCTAATTAAAAGGTGCGAAGCATAACAGAACTTGGAAAAATTGGCGCTGTATAAGAATTTTTACGTAATTTCACTCAAGACTATACTATAGGATTGAGATACCAAACAGACTGCTATGTAATTTTTATAAAGCTGAACAGGGACAAGTTCAAAATAATGATGTTGCATGTTGTGAATAGTGATGATACTCAGAGGGGACTTGCCAGACAGAAAAGTGAGAGATGCTTTGCCATGCAGAATGTTTCGTTTGACTTGAAACGTGCGTTAGAATGATTAATTTGCTGTCTTTTTTCAGACTCAATCTGAAATATGATATAATGTTCCCATGTGTTATTTGCCAAGCAGACAACTTTGCAGACCTGGTACATGTAGGGTGAAATACTTAGGAAGCTTTAACTCTTTCACTCTGGCAAGCTGCTCACAGCGGCTTGCAAAAGTGTGCACGATTGGCTTGAATTTTTGACGCAATTTTTTCAAATTGCTCTAAAAAAACCCTATAAGCCCGAAGTGGTCGAAAATTCGCCAGCAAGCAGTTGAAACAAAGAGCTATCTAGTGCCATCATTTATATTAGCAAAGAGAATGACCCTGGCGTTGTACAAATATCGTATGCTATCAGATAGAGCCACTTAGAGCGGCTTTTCGTCGAAATAGGAAGGATGATGAAAATTTTATTTCGGAGTGAAAGAGTTAACTCTTGAATACAATTTGCTCAGTATTACCAAATACATGATCCATTTCTCTTTTTGAAACTAAACCTAGAGCTCATCTAAGTCGAAATATTGGCTATCACAAATTTTCAATTGAATATTTTACCATTACTTTTCATTTGAAGTTAAATTTTTTTCTAATTGCTTGATAATATTTATATTGCTAATGTTATCGTAGGAGCTATGCAGGTGATGAAATCATGAAATTTTACTTTACAAATTATATAATAAACTTTTAATTAACTCTGATGAGATGATATCTTAATTATTCATTGAAGCATCTCTTTGTCTAAACAATAAAACATGAAGGTGTTAGAAATCATTATTAGTTGGCTGTATGGAGTAATATAATAGCTTGTTCTGTTCAGGTTAGGAATGAGGATTTTTGAAGGAATTTGGAGAGCTAGAATTTTACTGAAAAATGAACAAGAGTTTCACTGAAAAAATGAAGAAATCAGGTTGAAAATAATGATAAAGCTTCTTTATTATAAGTGTTCCTGTGTCATGCTATGTAATTGTTCAATATTTCCCTTAGGACATCAATGATTTGAGCCATCCTCATATTTTTCTTTTGCTTTAATTTTGCAGTCATATTTATCATTGCATATTCTGATTAGAGAAGGGTTGAATTAAGCACAAATTGAAACAACTGAACTTTTTGATTAATATTTATTTTGATATTGAGACAAATAAATATCATAAAACTGGTAGTTGAAAAATATTGCATTTCACACAAAAAATACAGGAAATCTGTAAGATATTGATATATGAATGATGAATTAGTTAAGTTAATAAATTGATGCCTATTTCTAAAGAAAAAATATATCATATAATTTTGACCAGTTGAGCCAATTTCAATTACAACTTTGAATTTATAAAGTGATCCATTTTCGCACCAACCCTTTTGTAAAATAATCCTCATGGTCAGATTTAATATGGTCTTTGATCTGATTTTGATGGTAGCTTTATTACCATAAATTGAAATATAAATACATCAAAGAAAGTCAATTATGCCGTCTTTGTCTCGGTGTTGTCAATCCAATTAACAGGATTAAATGTCTCAAATATATGCGTTTACGCAGGATAATTAGAAGGGTCTTTTAAACAAAGAGGGCAAACATATGGGGCCAAAATGCACAAGGGGTTTTATTGACCAAAATTGATTGAATAAATGTAAAGTTTCTTGGTATATATCGATAAACAAGGCCCAAACAAAGAAGTCAATATTAATGATCATTTTGACAAGACCACATTGATTAGCAAAATGTATTTAAGAAAGATTTTTGCATAATTAATGCAGTTATTTGACATTTAACAGCTTTGATTATGTATAGAATTATGATATTCATGTCCATAACAGACAGTTGTATCATACAGATTTTTCAAGTGAGGGGTATATCATGATGAAAAATATGTTTTTTTTTTTTCATTTTGATAGTAAAGTAAAACTGTTGTGATTATTTTTGTTAAGTTATTTTTTGGAGAGTTGTAATGCAAATTATTTAATTTGGCATAGTTGTTTCATAGAGAGTTGTGAAGGGGGTTGTTAATCAAGTTATACCGTTAACTATTAAGTTTTCAATAAATGGTTCTTATAAGAAAATGCAAAGGGGTAACTAACAAATTTCCGTATGTGTTGTACAATGATTCCACTCCAATTGACACATGCTAATGATATATTAATGGCTTTTGTGTAACCCTCTTATAATTTAGGATTGAAATTTGTCATTTTACAGATATGGATTTTATATATGGGTATTTGTCCAATTTAGTTTCATCTCTTTCACAAAAATTTAATCCTTTGTGTGGAATCGATGCAATATAATATGTTTTGATTTTGAATTCTGTATTGTAATAAAGTTAGGCAAAATATTGAAGATCTATGGGAACAAAAACAGGGGAATTATTAACTCATATCCCAATATTTTTGCATGGTGTATTTTAATATATTATTTATGATAAAATACTTTGTCTTTAATACTTTTCACAGTATTAACTGTTATTTTATTGTGCGCTAAACTGTCAAGAAAATTTAAGTAAATATTTGTTATTCAAGTTGTCGTGTATTAAATAGTTCTAGAGAAATTGCTGAATATGATTCTGTTCACATTTGTCAAAACAACAAGAGTTTTATTGTCATACAATTGGTGTAGTATTTCTCGAACGCAGGGCTTTACAGGTTCCAATTTCAAAGTGAGTTTTTTTAAATCTTTTTTTTTAAATATGCCATTTTGAATATCAAATGTTGCCTCGCACATAAGTTGGTAATTTAAGACTAGTTAAGGAGATATATGAGTTTTAAACAAGTTTATGTGAATGTAAAGATATTATTTTACAGTGATAAATGATACTTTCCAATACAATTATTTGAAAAACCATGTAGAATTGTGTGATTTTTATGCTTGAAATGTTAACAGATATTAAAGTCCTTAATCCAGAAAACTTCAAACTGTAGAAGTGAGCAAAAGTTGTATGTAGTCACCAGGTCGAGGGAATTATTGGGGTTAAAGGGTTCTCTACATGAATGTGTCTTTTAAAATTGCCTATTCTATACTCTTTTTGGCCCATTTTACAATTGCAAGAAGTAACCGTCCATCAATATACAAATTATTATAAAATAGCATCAAATTTTACCCAGTTAGGTGGATTTTATAGAAAATTTCCTCTCCAATACACCCAACTTATGCAAATACATGTTAAAAACATACCGATAATTGTATCAACATTTGTGAAAACATAAATACCATGTCAATGTTAGACTCCACCGTATTGGTGATCCCCTTCTTAAAAATGCTGAAGGACAAATGAAAACAAATATGGTTCATGTTAACTCAACATCCTCAACTTTACTTCAACAGTTTCTTAAGGTTTTATATTTTTTTAGTTTTGAGACATTTCTTGTAAAGAAATTGTGTTTCAGAAATTAAACTCTCTACATATTGAAAACTTAGTGAAAGGTTTTTGACGCATTCAGGAGTTTTATGATCACTCAATAGTTTTCCCCCTGTCACGTCTTATCTCTCCTATTCCTTTTATCTGAAAACAAGGATAAAAAGTGATATGATATGATTAGATGTGATATGACGATGCAGAACCTGTCAGCTTATTTTTCAACCCCTTCCCCACATCAAACTGGCGTCTGATCTCAATACCCATTCATGTGTTTCCAGTAATAGTAATCAAAACGCGTTTAGGGGTAACATTTCAGACATAATAATGCATCTTTTGGTGCCATCAAACCGTCATTAATGATCATGATACGCATGTCACCCTAGTCTGCAGTATCATTTAATGAATCATTCATGATTTATTAGCAAATACGGTTTTTAGACCCAAAATAGGCCAAGTGTAAAATTTACTAGGTATAAAATGAAACAAATTTGGAAAGAAGGGGATTACTCATTGGTTTTTGAATTTGTGTAATTGTTGAAATGAGAGCAATTTTGTGTTCAAGATATTAATTGGATTTTTCTTCATGGATTAACGCATCAATCCCAATTATCAAATATATGATATATATGAGGAAGTATATGGAAGCACTCCATATTTTTCCCCGAAGCACAAGTATTTAGTCTCAATTTCTTAGTGAAGAAAGGAGAAGGAAAAGAAGGTATCAGGACCCTTCTGTCATACCTTACTTTCGTTGATTTTTTTGTACAGGTTGTCATGAAGGTTAAAACATATCTCAAATGCAAACAATGGGATGAGGTCTGCAAATTGTGCTATGTTTCATCAATAACAATGTTTATAACAACCTGTACAAAAATCACATTGGAAGCAAGACATGATTGGAAGGTCCTGATATTTTTTTTTGAGGAAGGTCCAAAACTTGGTCAAAACATACATTTTTCACCTTCCCTTTTCCTTTTAAGGAGTCAGACTACAAACAAAAACAGTTATGAAATTCATTACTACTTTTTTATCTTTTTTTTTTGAAAAATTACAAAATGATTTTTGACAAGAAATGGTTAGTTTAGTGATTTGCAGTTTACAAAAACTGTTTGTGGTGTAGCTTTAATATCTCATCAGTTGTATACAAATTCTAACTGCATTTACTCATGTAAAAAACAGTTGGTGATCTATCTTTCAACTTTCTCAAGGGTCAAGTAAGATCACATGGATATGGTGAGAATCAGTCTACAATTGCTTGGATTTCATCTCTATTTCAAAGAGATCAGAAGGTGTAGTTTTCACTCTATTGGGAGCCTATCCAATCTTAAAGAGATTGTCAGATTTGTTTACATTAGTAGCGACATCATCTGTTGTATTGGTGATCTTTCTGCTTTATGATCACAAATACCAGATGATGATATCCTGGACTTCATTTGAACTCACTTCACTATAGAATCACTGAAAATTAAGAATCATATCTGATTTATGGAGTGAGGATATTCACACAAAGCAGCGTATCTCCTGAATTTTTACCAATTGGAATCTTTACAAATTCATTTCTGGATCATGAAAATTAAATCTATAGCATGCATCTGGAGGGGAAAAGTATTCATATTGAGTTTGAACCTAGAATTGCAGTATTTGCAGCATGACCAAAGTAAATGGCCCAAATTCGGGAGGGGTACTTAGTACAGAAGTGATACTGGGATGTGCCGCAAACTTGGGTAGCAAAATCAGGCTCTCTGGTATGCCAATGGGTCCTTTTTATTTGCTAACTGGGGTATTTTGATGGGTCGAGTTTATCAAAAATTTTAAAAATCTGCACCAAAATGGCACACATTTTTGATGTTTTTCTAAAAACATTTCAACCAAAAATCAGAATTAGTGTAGTGGAAAATTTCAGTTTTTGTATAAATTTGACTCAAATTTGGGCATTTGGTATATGGGTGGGTCCCTTTTTCTTGAAAATTGGTATATACATGGGTGGTACTTCACATTTTCTAGCGGCACACCCCTACGTAAACCAAATATTAGTCCCCTCCCCCAGAACCCAAACTGCTTGGCTGGCCATGATGTCAACTATTCATTTCCACTTCTCTTATACAATGCAGCACATGCATATGATGTCACGCTCATTGTAATGAAATATCTTGTTTATTTTAATCCAAATGTCAAAATATCATTCAGAGATGTCACTTTTCAGAATTTTTCCTGATTTCCGGATTTTTTTAAAACTCCAAATTGACTATTTTTATTTATTTATTTTCAGCCATTTTCAACTTTTTTGCCAAAATTTATGCAAATTTTCAGGATTTTTTGAAAGTTTCAGGATTTAGTAGTGATATTACAATACACAGTGACATCTGATTATTTAAAAATAAGTTTCAAAATCTATAATGTTTTACATAAGATAAATACATATGGGGCAGGTAACTGTTAGAATATCAATCAATCATGGCAAACTATAGCGAAAACAAGAACCATCTCTTTCTCTGTGATATTTTAAGGGGCAATTCATGATCCACTTTTCATCCTCAAGGTCACCTCTATCAAAATTGAGTTTTGTAGCTAGAGTGAATCCTTGACTGGTACGTGTATAATACAATCCCCAAACCATTCTTTTAAATATGCTTGCATTTTTGAGAAAAATGGAAAAATGTATCATTTTCTAATTACTGTCAGGGTCCCAATAGTAATTAGAACACAGTAGCCTATGGGATTTTTAAAATACTGAAAAGCTTGTAACTTGAAAACGAATGGATGGAATCAATTGAAATTTTCAGCAAGCATTTACGCTGTACTCAGAATCATGAATTGCACCTTTAAAGTTAGGAGTGTAAGGTGAACTGAGGTCATGTTTGGCTGATTGAGGAATAAGGTCTTGGGGATGGGATAGATTTCATCTACATTGTCTGCAGGTCAGAGGTGTAGTCTCAGATCTATTGGGAGTTGCAAGCCTTCCAGCTATATGCACTATAAATAGACGCTATGTTTACAAAGTTATACCATACTGTTGTGCATATTGTATAAAAAGTAGGCTACTCATTTTGGGTAGGATTTTGAGGGGGGCACTCAACTTTGAAAGTGGTAGGCATGTCAGATACGAAAGTGAACTGATTTTCTGTAAAAAATGGACCTTTGAAACTGATTTTGGGGGGTCTAGTGGACTGACATTTTGGCTAAAAATAGCCTTCTGAGCTGACAATTTTCGCATTTCCTGATCAATATTTGAGCTAAAATTTAGTATTTTTCCTCAAAAAAGGGGTCTAAAGAATTGAATCATGCTGGAAATTGGGATCTACTGTGAGCGGCCTGCCGGTCTGAATAAGGGGTCTTTACCGCTGGACATAGGTATCCTGCTCGTAAGTATGAGTACCCCATGCCCCCCATTTGAAATCAGGCAAGAATACCATTTTGAAACACATGGAAATAGTATTATTTGCATTAAATGAATCAACAGTATTACTTTCATGAAGTGAGTAAGGTTTCAATGCATTTGAATTTAGAATTTATTTACGCTATAAATTCACAATTTGGGACCTCGCCATGCTCAGGATTTGTAGGACATTTTCAAAGGAAGTTAGTGTTACTATTAGATGATTGAAGTAGCCTATATAGAAATTCTATTGAATGGGTGAATTTCACAATTTTGGTCTTTACAAAACTGTAAGAAATATCTGCTTGGAGCAACCGACATAGCATGTGGAATTTCAGCTTGTTTGTAATGATCTCCAGTCATATTTAAATCTTGAGAAGTTGTCAAACCGTAGTGATGTTTCCAAACGATATCTTCACTTGCTTGATGCAAGCTGTATTGCGATTGATCTGACAAGAACTGCTCAGCTTGATTTCAAAATTTTTCTTCATAACCAGAAAAAAACCCAACCAATGTCACAAGTAGAACTTTAGCTGTGTTTTGATGTTTTAATTGATATCTTCAGATGACATTTGTGACAAGCAGACAATACTTCCACTTGTCAAACTCCAACTGACATTGCCAGTGGACTGGAACAAATCACCTGAAATTTCAAAATTTAAATCTTAACAACCAGAAGAAGTTTCCAGTGAAGCAACTGACAGTGCGTCTACGGAAACACAAATTTCAGTTTGGCTGTGCATGATAATGGTATAGGCCTATTTGGATCTTGAGGTAATATAATGTTAATGTGACATCAGATGACATGTGACAGGTAGATTATTTCATCTTTAGTTGGAATAAATTGATGATTGTTAGTGTGTCTTCTCTGGTTTATTGTTTGACTTGGATATTAAGGCTATTACTATTTGGAAGTCCAGAAATGACCAAAAAGTGTGTGTGTGTGGGGGGGGGGGGGAAACATGTAAGGGCTGGTATCAGCAAGTATCAGCTAACCCAACTAAACAGAAAAACGATCCTGGAAAATACACGTACGTCATCAATATTGTCGATGCCAGATTTAATATTTTACCTAAAAGTTAAAAAATTTAGTTTACAAGTTTTTTATTGTAAGAAGTCTTGCTTTTCAGTTGTAACTCATCAGATTGACTCTTCACTATTGAGATAAACTCCCATTGGAGAAGACAAGCTTTTAGCATTGTGTATCCAGCTGGTCTTTTTGTTTAATTTAGGGCATTTAAAACAAGGCTTGCCAAATATAAATGCGCAGACACCGACCTTATCTTTTGTTTTATTTAGCATACTTAAAACAATGGTCCTGAAAATTGAACACAGACATGGACCTGATCTTTTGTTTTCTTATGCATTTGATACCAGACATGGACCTGCAGACATCGAGGTACTGACAGATCATTGGTAGAACAAAGGCTATCTGATATCTCTGATTAAGCAAGATGTGAAAGATACCCTAGAAGTGTTGACAACCTTCTCTATTCCGTTTAGTGCCTCCTTTCTGTAATCATGTAATGAGCTGAATATTGATGACAAAGGAGACTCGACTAAGATGCACACGGCTGACTTTACTGCATGACTCCATCTCTTTTTAGTACACTTGACTGGCATTCCTTCGCCATCTCAAGAAGTGTTGAAAACCCTCTTCATTCCATTTAGTGCCTGCCACCATTTATCACTGAATGAGCTGTATTATTGATGACAATACTGACAGACTATGATGCACATGGCTGACTTCCTGCATGACTATTTCTAGTAATATACATGGCTGACATTCTTTAACCATCTCCAGCCATCAAATAAGTTCTGCATAAAATGTAGGTTATGCCTCAAAGTAATTCAGTTCAATACGTTATTTATTCATGGAATTTAGCTGAAAGCATTTAAATTACCTTACCTTTCTTTGTCAGCATGCTTTGTGACTTTGCAAATTGAAGTTAATTTTTGTGTTCACAGACATGTCCCTCCAATCCAACAAATATTGTCAAACAATCTTATGTTATGACAGGGTTTATTTCTGCAGCTTACCCAGGAGCAGGGATCAGTTTGATTGTTAAGCCTTTGAATGTATCCAAATATACATTGATTCAAGAAACAAAGGTTAGCAATTTATTTTTTTCAATGACAAGTCCTTTGCCTCCATGGAAAAGGTGCACATTTTACCTGAAATTTAAATCATAAAAAGGAGAGAATACAAACTACTACTGTAAACGAGGTTATTTTCGCGAAGTTCGCGAATCAACATCTAACCGCAAATATAACACCTCACAAATACATTCATGTGCAGGTCTAGCCTATTTATTAAAGGTACATGGTCCGATTTTTAAAATTTTAGTTTTCTCTGTCATATGAAAGATCACCACTTAAGATGTTTCAATTTCAAATTTGAGTCAAATCGGAACAACCGTTTTGATTTTATGAGCAATTTTATGTTTTCCATTAGCCTATTCTTTACTGTGTAAATAATATTATGGTTACCATAATATTAATAATTTTAACACATTTTCACTTATATCTCCAAAACGTGACATGTTTCAGCTGTAAAATTTCACATGGGTAATGAGAAAAATACGAGGAATATTTTGGTACAAAAATCTCAGAAAGTTTGAAAAAATGTTAACCCAATCGGACAGGGCTCCTTTAAATGAAGCTTTAAAACGATAATTTAACACGTCCGAAAAGGTCGGGATTGTCTGGTTTCGCGGAAAATTCTGCTTGCGAAAATATTCCCATTTACAGTAAGAAGATATTCTGGCAAAATAAGTCAACAAAAAACAAAGAAATATATAAGGAAAATATGCACTTGGTGCATTTCTATAGTTGAACGGGAAACGTCTATGTTATTAGAAACTTCAGAGTGATCTTTTATTATCCTGCCTGTTTTTATGTTGAGTTTTTATGTCTGTTTATTTTGAATTCCCAGTACAAGAAAAATAAGCCATCTACCTCTAGGGCAGTGTATAGTAAATATAATTTGTTGACAGCTGTTAAAAACATCACAACTCAAGTTTTCTTTCCTATTTTTTATTTTTTTCTTGCAGGCCTTGTTCTGATGCCTCTAGATAGATGAAGTGGATGTTGAAGTAAAACTCGAGGTAAGTTTGAAGTGATAAACTGATTTGGTTTGTCTCGATTTTTTCGCCATGTCTTTAGTGAATTTGTCTAGGAAATTTGTTTTCCCCCTTGTCTCTAAACTAATAAATATAAAAGCAATTTTGTTGGTATGTGGGATGTTAATATGATTTGTAAAGCCGGACCAAGCTTGATGCTGAGGCGTTATATGGGTTGGAAACGTTTCTTTGGAGGCAAAATTTCAAATAATCAAATTTCAAACAGCTTGAGAGTTAAGTTTTTATGCCCGGGGAGGGGGGAGGGGGTGCACTCACATATGAAAGTGACACCGAGCACCTCGGAAGTAGGGGTCTTTGGTTGACAAATTGGTTCAAAAAAGGGGGTCTAAATTTCAAATAATCAAATTTCAAACAGCTTGAGAGTTAAGTTCTTATGCCCGGGGAGGGGCACTCGTATATGAAAGTGACACCGAACACCTCGGAAGTAAGGGTCTTTCATTGACAAATTGGTTCAAAAAAGGGGGTCTTTCAGTGATAAAGTGCAAAAAATGGGGTCTTTGTGTGCAAAATTCATGAAATATAAGGGTCTGTCCAGGTCAAAATGGCCAAAAAATCAAAAAAAAAAATAGCGAAATTTACAACGAATTTACCATGATTTTCGAAAAATTTCATCAAATTAAGAAAGTGTTGGGTCTTTCAGTGACAAAATTTGTTTAAGTGACAAAAGGATTTTTAGAAATAGGGGTTCATTGAGTGACAGTTGGTTAAATGGGTGGTTTTTCGGTGAGAGCGAGCAAAAAAAAAGAAGAAAAAAAAGAGTAGTGTCTTTTTAGTGGCACATGGCACACAACTCAAAGTTGAGTGCGCCCTCCCCTCCCGGGCTTTTATGCTGTTACTTTTTGTGTGCATGTTTGTCTCTTTTCGCAATATTGCAATGACATTTTTCTTTCAACTGCAAAAAACCGTCATTTGTTGCTCTTAGGAAGCAGACAGCATTTGTTTCATTCCAATCGATAATTTAAAACAGAAGTTATGCTTTGTCAAATATTTGGATGTTAAATTTGTGTGTCTGATTTCACAATTTTGTAAGCTACCTTCTAATAAAGCTATATTGAGTATTGTCCTTGATTTGCTTACTCAATCGTAACAATGTTAACTAATTTAAGTGTGCATTCATGCTGTCTTTTATCTATGCTGAAAAATGAACAAATTTGCTGAAAAAATAAGACAGACATAAATTTTCCAAGGTGACCCTTTTTTTATTCCATTCAGAAACACCCCTGCTTCTATTATGACCAATAATCATAACATTGGACCAGACAAATTCACCCTAATTTTTGATAAAACATAACTTTTGCTTGAAATGAAACAAACAGTATTTAAAAGTTCATTTTATGGACAATAAAATGCAACCTCTGCATCCTTTTTGACTATCCATTGAACCTACGAAATTTCACACAAGGGTTTATAGGTTTTTTTGGGGTGCCCCTGTATAAATCTAAAGTAGTGCACTAGCAGTACCACCTCGAAGGATTGTGAAGTTAGGTAATTATTTTTTTTCCCAATAAAAATATATGCTATTTTAGCTAACCAATGTGCCTTAATTGTAATATAATCTAAAGCTTTTGTAGAATTAGGTCATACATCTGTCAAGGTGTTTGGAAGTAAGGATATATATTGTCATCAATTGTCAGTTTGTTTAAGGTACTGCCACTATTTGGCAACAATAAAGACAAAGCTTGGAAAGAAAAACAAATATGCTATGTCTGTGGCAAAGTTTGTCACATAAAATGTAGATCTCGATGATTTTCTTTCATTTTAGTCAATTTGCACAGTTTCGAGCAACAGCTTTAAAGTTTGACATTTAATACAAGTCACTGAACAAAATCAGTTATACCCTTAGTTTTCATTGTCCAGACACATAAGCCTGATACCTTACAAGTTCTAAGCTCTATTCAGTCCGTGCAAGGGTTAGGATTTTGGACTCTTTATTTTTTGAAAATAGGGACTTTGATTTTGTAATATTTGAGGAGATCGTTTTATTATGCATTGCAAGTTTTCAAATGTAGTAAAGTTGCAGTGGCGTAACCAGCCCCCCCCAAATGAAATCAAGAAAAGTGTTAAGGGCCCTGTCAACTCTTCATTTTCAAAAATGGATTATGTACTGTAACTCAGCGACGGATGATTAAACCCAAATCAAAGTATACATTTCTATAAGTGGATTTGCATACTGAACATGATGGTCAGCTTATTTTTGGGCAAAAATGTGAAATTATTGATTTAAGGTCAAAA
>JXSR01S003860.1:62575-77074 GCA_000969725.1 Ophiothrix spiculata
TCTTGAACAGCCTCTCAATGTTTAGATAAACCATTTCAACTCATCCTCCATCATTATCTACAAGATAAAACAAGTTGGTTCCTCATGTTCACCAAATTAACCTGCAGACCTACATAAGATAGCCCCACGGGGAACTACTTGTTTTGCATGACACTCAGTCCAATTGTGAAATTTTAAAAGCAAAGAGTAATCATCATATTGGTCAATATATGTTAGTGGCCCCCTTCCAGGGATCAAAATATTTTTTTTCTTTTAGGGGGCTATTTTTTATATCTTTCATTCCAGGATAGGGGCTCTTTTGAGCTACTTGAGGGCATTTTTTTTACTTGGAATATTGTTGCTAAATATATTTATTGTGTTATGAGCATCATTTTGGGCAGTTAAATCTTCTTAAGTTTTATAAGTGGTGGGGGCGATTGTTGTGTTATTGTAATATTTTTTTGCCCTCTTCCACCTTTGCAAGGGTTTAAAAAAAATAAAAATTTCCGCCCTGTTGTATTTTGACGCCTGCCCCCTTCCCTTGTGCCTGCAGACCTCTAAGATATAGCCGTGGGGGACTGCACTACTTACTTTATTTAGTAAATTGAGCAAGCCGTAATCACCATTCTGATCATTAACAGCACAGTGATATCAGCCAATATAGTGAAGTGTCCCCTTCACACGTACCTGCAGACCTACATAGAGCCACAGGGGACTTACTTCAGACACTCGGTCCAATCCGAAAATTGAGCAAGCCGTAATCGCCATTCTGATCATTAACAGTGATATCAGCCAATATAGTGAAGTTTCCCCCTCCCCTGGACCTGCAGACCTACATAGAGCCACAGGGGACTTACTTCAGACACTCGGTCCAATACGGAAATTGAGCAAGCCGTAATCGCCATTCTGATCATTAACGGCGATATCTAAGATGTAATATTGACTGGTTTAGATAATAGAACTCATCACAATAATAACACCTTGTAGCACCAGACTAATAGCTTCGTCCATAACAACGATATTCAGTTACTGTAGATAACTCTCAAGCAGGGAAACCTGTCTGAGATGCATGAAAACAAAGGACGGTGAATACACCATTGCTTTTACAAACAATGCATTCTTGAATTTGCCTGACAGGTATGAGAATGTTCATGTTTAAACCTGATTTCGACAATTTCTTTGAATTTCAGTTTATTTTTGCTCTTCTGTCATCATTCTCAGGTTTTTCTGTGGATGTGTAAAAAAATGATCAGAAATGTGTATCTAAGATACAAATGAATGAAAGTAAAAATCACATCAGATAGACATTTCTGATCATTTTCTTAAATACCAATATATTTTGTTTGAAATGTTTGGATTGTTTTCAAGGCTGTACGTTTATTAGTTTACTTTGTACATATTACCCTGCTAATATGGCCATGTATTATGACACTGAACTGTCTAGAGCAGGTTTTATGGACATGACTGTAACACCTATACCAAACTGGTTTTAAACACCTGTAAGCAACATCTTACACTTGGGTATTTACAGAAATGGCTCAAATGACAAGACCGTTTTCATTTTTAAAAGTAATCTTTCCAATATTTTTTATCATGCTTGGAAGATACATTGACTGAGAATCATGACCATCAAGCTAGTCAAGCGCTATTGCTTGCATATGCACAATTTAGAGAAAAACATAAAATGTGTACTACTGTGTCACCCGGGGGTGGGGGGGGGGTACTCAAGTTTGGTTTTAGTAGGGTTGTGCCGCTGGGAAATTTGAAGTACCACCCATGCATATACCAATTTTCAAGGAAAAAAGGGACCCATCCATATACCAAATTCTCCGAAAATTTACTCTAATTTGGCGCAAATTTCTTGATTTTTGTTTGAATTTTAGAAAAAATCTAAAATTTCATTTTGGCGCAAATTTTAGAAATTTTAGAAATACAGACCCATCAAAATACCACATTTTGCAAAGAAAAGGGACCCATTGGTATACCATACAGTCTGATTTTGCTACCCAAGTTTGCGGCACATCCCTGTGATCACTTTTGTACTAAGTACCCCCCCCTGGACTGTGTCATAGTCAAGTTATTTTAGTGCATGAGTAGAATGCAGTGTTGGTCACTACGTGTTGGTAACATCAGTCCGGACCAGATGTGCACTTAAGTACCTAACTTAGCCAAATTCCGGACCAGATGTGCACTTAGGTACCTTAAACTTAGCCAATTTTTTTGAGTACAAAATTAACCTAGTTTCCCATTTGTACCAGTGGCCGAATTATGCCATGTAGCTGTGATAACAAAAAGATCAAGTTAAAGCTCTTTACTGGTGCAGTCAACCCCTCATTTTGTTAACGGACCTTTTACGCTTTGCATGGTGGCTTACCTCGAACATACGCGGGAGGGAAGGGAAGGGAAGGGAAGGGAAGGGAAGGGAACGGCACCCTACTCCAAACAACCAGTTTACATTCTTGATTAAGTTTGGCGACATCAACCACTCAATATTAGTGTTTTCAGAAATTGTGATATCGCCCGTCCCAATTTTTCAAAAATATCCATACCGCCCAACCCTACTCTTAACAACCAGTTTACATTCTTGATTAAGTTTGGCGACCTCAACCACTCAATATTAGTGTTTTCAGAAATTGTGATATCGCCCGTCCTTATTTTTCAAAAATATCCATACCGCCCAACCCTACTCCAAATGACCACACTTTACATTATTCATTCAGTTTGGAGACCTCTACCACTCAATACGTGGATTTAGGGTTTCCAACAGGAAGTCAATCTGTACCGAAATTTTAGCCCAAAGACAGCTGTGACATTAGCTCCTGCAATCCATACATGAAAGCAGGTAATTTGAATTGTTGTTTGGGATGGATTGTTGCGCGCATCCATTTCACGCCTATTTGGGTACATCGTTATGCTTTATCAGTGCATTGTGGGATTAAATTTCGGGCTCAATTGATTTCCGGTTGGGAAACCCAACATCTGCGTATATTAGTGTCTTAAGAAATCGTGATACCACCCATCACTATTTTTAAAAAAATATCCATACCGTCCAAGCCTACTGTAAATAACCATAGTTTACATTAATCATTACGTTTAACGACCTCTACTACTCGATATTAGTGTTCTGAATTCAGATTTACTCCTTGCACCTGAACCCAAAATCTCCAACTCTTAAGGGGATAAAATAAACCACGCCCATATCGCGTAAATTGGCCAATCAAAGAGCCTAATATCTGCTACTAAATAAATATTTAAAAAAATGTGCCGTGCCGCGCCCTTCCTTTCCCTTCCCTTCCCTTCCCTTCCCTTCCCTTCCCTTCCCTTCCCTTCCCTTCCCTTCCCTTCCCTTCCCTTCCCTTCCCTTCCCTTCCCTTCCCTCCCGCGTATGTTCGAGGTAAGCCTTGCATGGACATGACTGTAACACCAGACTGACTAAACACGTGCAACATTTCTCACTTTTGTATAAACAGAAATGGCTCTGAGACCAGATCATCATTTTCTTTTTAAAAATAATCTTGTGAGGCCGAATTATGCCATATAGCAGTGATAAGAAAATGTTCAATTTAGCAATGGAGCTCAGTGGATCCATCAGATGTTGAAGCATCAGGACCAGAAATCTTGCACTGCACTTTCTTACTTTTAATAATAGACCTTTCAATATCATTTTTGCCGCTTGTACCAAATGGGTTTTGGAAGGAGCACTTTATTGACAATATAACCAAGCCGCTACTCTGGAAACAAAACAAAAAATAAAATAAAATAACCCTCTTTCTTTTAGACTCCTAGTTATAATTCTTGAGAAAACTGGTAAAGGAAAAACGTTTTTCTAATTTTTATGGATATACATGCTCGCAGAGAGATACCCAAGGTCCCTTCCCTCAAACAAAAACCCTATTTTGGTCAATTTTTATATCAAAAAATATCAAAAAGTGAACCTTTATGAAAAATGAACTTTGATACCTTTCTGTATCAATGCAACATTCAAGTTTGACATTAAAAAGTATGAGAAGACGTGACAATTTATTGAATTTTGCTGAAAACTAAACCAATATACTGCAACTGAATCAATAGATCTCTGAATGTAATCTTGTGTCATTCACATTTTCAGCACGCACAACATGCATATCTTTATCCTGAAATCAAGTTGAAACATTGATGCGACTTTCAAAACTCTTTAAGAATTCATGTTAATAAGTTGAAAAATTCATGTGACTTTTCAAAACTCTTCAAGAATTCATATAATCATCTAAATTGTGTATGTCATGGTGAGTGAATCTATGATACTAATAATTTGCTGTTGAAGTGATTATGGGTTATCCCGGTAACCGTTCAAACTACACACATATAGCTCATAGTGGATTGCATAGACTCAGCCAGAGAAGACTAAGTGATATGTTTTCTGGTCAAGTAATATTGTAATGGGAGATGATCTGACATTGTGTTATTGATAATGACTGCAGTTACCAAAGGTAAGGCCAAAAAAAAGTTTTTCTCAGAAACGTTTCTGAGTACGATCCCGCCCGTTTTAACTCTGGGAAGTCTTGACAATTGAAATAAAATGTAAAATTCAAGGTAAAATTGCAGCAGCAAATGACAGCAGCCCGGACGGCGGTCGATTGCTGGATTACTCTTGATAAAAAAGAGAGAAAAAGACCAGCGCATAGCTCTACGTGCTAAATTAATTTTCACATAGCAATGCCCGTGGTTTTCTGAGACAAACCTTTTTTTTTTTGCCTAATTCAAATTGATGCTATGAGCCCTGTGTATGTATGGAACGGTTACCGGGGTAATGGAATTACAGATTTAAACAACTTTTGCTTCCTATAAAACTTTCCAATGGAATACATTGTCTGTAAAGCAAGACAGGTGCATCTCTTAAGCATGCAATTATTACCACAGACAAACAAATGCTATATATGGTCGAGATAATAGTATCTGTGCTTGTGATTGTTTAACAGAGAACTGAGTTAATGTCCAATTATGTTATGGATCCTTCTTTGTTTAGAAAACAGATCAGCAGAGATAGGATCACACAGACAAGTAATTAGGTTATATAGGATCGTATTACTGAAAGGAAATCTGGCTAAGGGCATCGGTAAAGACAAATACTTTAAAAGAGTCAACATTTGCTTTAGTCTATGTCTGAATACTTGGCAAGTGTTTTCATAATGCTATTATGATATTGATGTTATATCCAAAATTGATATTGGGGATCTTTGGAGTTGTTGTTATCAATCTCATCGTCTAGATTTTAAATGGAGGAATAGGTGAAGGGAATACTGTAAAGCATTTTAATTTCGCTAGCATTTGAATTTCGCTAATTGCGCTAGTATCACAATTCGCTAAATTAAAATGCCGCTGAAATAATTGTTAACATAGCATTGAATAGCAAGATGATTCAAATTAGTGAAATTAAAATGCACCCAAAAAGTGAGGGTTTCCAAATTCGCTAAATTTTAATGCCGTGAAATTAAAGTGCTTTACAGTAGTCTGTATTTGAACAGATCAGTGGCCTATTTCACTAATATTATTTTATTCAATGATTTCAAAAACTTTTCCATATCACTTATATCATTTCACTTTTAATCGTCATGGATGAGACAACACAAATTTTGTTATGATCTTGTCCAAAAATGGTGCAAAATAAAATCATGTGATATTCATCATAAACAAAATCATCGCAAAATCTTAGTGAAATTGGTTTCGGGAAATCCATATCAAATTTGATCTCTCACTTTGCAATGAAGTTCAGCATTTGCGATGGATTTATATGTTAGTGAAATCTGCGGGGGGGAGGGGTACTTAGTACAAAAGAGGTTATGTGGACGTGCCGCAAAATCAGGCTCCCTGGTATTTCAATCGGTCCTTTTTCTTCACAAAATAGGGCCCCACAGCCCCCTGGAGTGAAATAGACCCCAGGATAATAGACTACTTTCACTTCTGTTCACAAATGCTATCCTGACCAGAGCATTTCTCCCATCTAGTCAGCTTACTATGCATCTTTTGCCCTGAATGCCTTATTATCATTTGCGGCACAGACAATTAATTGCAGCGAGTAACCATAGCAGTTAGCTTTCATGCTAAGCTATACCATGACAAGACAAGTTGTAAATCTCAGTGGGACCCTAGGGATCAATTACAAGCATGGATGACGTTGCTTGTTTCTAGACCTCGGATTTATTCGATAAATCGCACATTTGAAAGAAGACGTATCATTAACATGAATACACTTTTGCTTGGCTTATCATTAAGATTTATCATACTATAATTGTTTTTTTGTATAAGAAGGATTCGTAGTAGTCATATGTACTAACTGCTTCTTTTTGTAGGTTCCTATTTTAACATGTGTATAATCTACTTTTAACTGATTGACCTTGACCTCTGTAATGCCTTTGGGGTGGTTTCACCCTCAGTTTTCTTCTTGTTTACTCTTCAGAACAAAGTATGCAACCCTGGGGATGAGGCTGTTATGAAAATACATAAGAAATGGAAAATGGGTATACCAATTAACTTTACACTTTTTGCTATATCTCAAAAACTATTTGGAATTTGGAAGTGAAATTTTGGATTCACAATCAGAAAAATATGGCCTTCCATTTGACATCAAAAAATGCAATACTTCCGGTTGAGCCCCGGGGATGTGAATGTGATCGGAACCTACACCTTTAATATTAAAATATGACTTCAACATTTTCTTCACACTTTAAAAGTTTTTCTCAAATTTTAACAATTTCTCTGAAATTGTTTCTTAAATTTTGACAATAAAATATCCAAAAGGTTTGTAAATCTATTAATCTTTATCAAGAAATCTTTGCCTATTTAAACAAAATGACCCCTTCCTCAAGCTCAAATTTTTACTGATTCACCACTTCGGAAGAAACTTTCAGAATTAGGAGAGGTGGGGCATCATGGTTAATAAAAGCATAAATAAAGTTACATAAAAATCGGTTGGTTTTATATGACTGTTAAAAATGAGTCATCCCAAAGTTACCTTCTGGACATGGTAGTAGCTGATAAGTTATTCTTTGAGGAAAATGTTGTTGATAATTGAAACTAAAATGCTGAACATGTCCAGTGTCTATTTAAAATAAATTTTGCTATGCAGCAAGTATTACACAAACACCTTCGTAGACAAACACCTTTTTTTTTCTATAATGGCCAGCCAACTGGTCAGGAATCCCATCAAATATTCATCATGAAAGAGAAATGTGTCCATTAAATGTCTCCGATCCAGATGATCTCACTCAATCTTCTCCAAATGCCTGAATTTAATATTAACAAAAGACACCACCGACACAATCTAGAAACACCGTCCTGTTTAATGGTTTTCTATTTATAGCCCGTAGGACCATCTTTTTACATGCGACTGGTCAGACATGTAATGAAATATTAGCGATGCGGGAGAAATGTCTCTCTCTCAGTGCATTAAGTGATCAAGGCAAGTTATTATCAGTGCAGTTGCTCTTTTTCTAAACACTCGATAAGTGAGTGGCCCGTGTTATGACGGCTGTATGGATTGCGGCCTCTTTGCTTATTAGCGATATCTCTGCTCGGTGTCTTTGAATAAACTTGAAACTATACACCTGAAAGTGGCACTTCGGATCTTATCAATTTATCAAATGTATGCTCATGTTTCTTTACCGGAGAAGTGTTAGTTTTCATTTCTTTATCAAATTATGGCATTTTTCTTTCGTGGCACTGATTGAAAATCAGATAAGATATATTATTTCATATAAAAGTTGATATTTTTTTGGCATAATCATGAGTCTTAATCTTTATTCAACGTCACATGATGCGTTTATAAGTATTAAATTGAAGTTCAGCATCCTTAGTGTCCAAGTTCAATAATCTTTTGAACATTAGAGGCACACAGTCTCTGTTTAGATTTGTTTGAAGAAAATATATATAAGGACATTTAATTATTCTAATATTCTTGGACTATTTTGGTAGTATCACTCGTACAAAGAATTCAGATGCATATGTTCTTGTAGCCCTGATTGTCCAACATCTCGCCCAGTGCGCTGCCTGGGCTCGTTGCTGGGTCCATGGGAGGGGCGATCAGAGGAACGGTGCTAGTTCTTATGTTCTTGTTACCATGAGGAACGTTTTTCTTCATTGTACTTGAGAACCAAATTTAAGCAAAAATGTGATATCATCTATCAGAACCTCACCAGCTATAGAAAAGTGTTTTTTCACAAAATGCAACATTCACTCATGAAACATAGTAGCAAAGTCCCTTGCATTATGTATGTTGTGTTTGGATGGTTAAGGCAATATATACCCCAGGGAATGAGTCTTGTATCAGTCAGTCATTGTGCAGTCAGGTGCAAGATGTCTAGTCTTGCACTCCATAAGACATGATGCCAGTTTGGCTTTATAAAAATGAAAAAGGTTGCTTTGATTTAAAGGTACAATCAATTTAAGAGAAATATTACCGAACTTCGAGTTTTGGATTTGTGGCTTGCCTTAATTTATTTTAGACATAATTCTTTTCTTCTAGTATGCAATTACAGTAACAAGTATATCAAAGAAAAAAAAAGTAAAATAAACTGAAAACATAACATTGTAGAAGAAGACTTGAGAAATAGCATTAAACCATCAGGTCCAAGCCTTTAGATATCTTCAATAAATTATACCAAATATTATGAAAGCATATTTGGAGACCATTGAATTTAGCTTGTATTATGACGAGCTTGTATCATCCAACTCATTTAACATGTTCAGCGAATGTGATTCTTGGGGACTTCAAAATCACCTTGTATTATCAGGGGTTTTGTATTAATTAATATCAGAACTTTTATTAACCTGATTCCACTGTAATACCACATCATCCTATTCCACAATGCGATGGCCACAGAGTAAAAAGGAAGGATAGTATGAAGAGAAATAATTTCAAACTAAATCTCACGACTTACGTATAAAGCATAGTATGTTCCATTATTAACAACTGATGAAGATTGAAATATATACAAATAATAATAATTACTACTTAACATGTATGTGCAAATATTTAGTAATTATTTTCTTGTGTCTTTATATGTAATCTGAGGTAGGCCTAATAGCATTTTTATAGGAATGTTTAAAAGACTTTATATAATCCCCATGGGAACATTGTATTGGATGGAAGAGGAGCCTGGTTTGACTCCAGGTGAAATTTGGTGAAATTTACTTTTTTACAGTCTGTGTTTTTGAGGACTGGTAAATTAAAAAAAAAACTTTTTGTGTTGAGCTCAAAATTACCCATATGTACAACTACAAATCCTTTAAAAATAAAAATAAAAGAAAACTCTATTGAACTTTTTCAGTTTAAAAGAAAAATAGATTTCTAGCGTGAATAATTTTGGACATTTACTCATTTGAAATCTAACACCTAAAATCCAAGATGGCTGATATTTAGATATATATGATACCTAAATATTCAAATTAGGTAATTTTTTGAGGACTGTGGAAAGTTTTTGTATCCTAGACACCATCCATGATGTCCATACCATCTTTGATAAGAAAATCTTTATTTGGTGCAGATCTCTTTAAAATGTTCGATTGTAATCTGGCCTTATTCTGATGTGTCGGATATCTTTCTACGATTGTAATCGAAAAAAAGCCCAGGTCGTGCAAGGCTAAATCCAAGTATGGGTTGTTGTGCCACAGGAGTTTATTGATACTGCATGGATGTTTAGAGAAGCTTTGATATTTTATGCCAGTCAGGTAACACAAATATGCCATGTTTTATGTAGGTCGTGATTCTCTGAACTGTTTCGTATTCAAAGCTCTTGGACTCTGGCTTTGATAAACAAGCTAGTTCTTTTGAATTCACCAACCGTTTTATTTAAATTTAAAATAGTTCGTAGAAAACATATGGTGAAAGTAAGGTGCTTATTTCAACACTGGCATTAATACAGACTGAGATGCAGAAGTCCTGAGGGCTAGAAGTTAGGGGAGGGGGCGCTCTCACATATTGAAGGTACAGTATGTACTGATGCCTAGACGCCACTTTAACCCTTTTCGTTCACCTGTAATACCCATTTTCAAGCTTAATTCACTGAGTTCTGAAGATCCCAAGTTGTAAATGAGAATGTGCATTTTCAAGCTTATTGTTTTTTAAATTCCAGCTTTTACCAGCCAATTTTGTCCCTTAAAAATATAGCGCCACATGTTTTAAGGGACAAAATTGGTTTGGAAAACTTCAATTTAAAAAGTCCCCACCCATCCCTATTATTCAACCAAAATATCAGTTCTGGATCCCATAAGTTGGAAAACCTATTGTGGTACATACCTACCAAAGATATTAAGAGTACCCCAGGTTCCCTGATTCATTGAAGATGGTTAGGAGTATTCGAAGGTGGTTTGATATCAATTGACAAGATGCTTGAATATAGACTAATGACGGTAACAGGTGTAGAGATACTGTAAAACAGTTTTTCACCGTACAAAATGGTGCAAGATACCTTCAAACACTTTCTCTTGCAACATCTACTTGCATCATTATAAAGTTTGTAAATAGCAAATCGTATGGCTGTTGATAGCAATTAATGAAAGACCCTGTAAAATTTTGGAAGTTTACAGTAAACATGGAATGTACCGCTTCAAGTCAAGTTTGAAAACGACTAGACAGGATTTGTTCATCACATTTGTGATTATCAGTTTTATTAAGTTTTTGTGAGTTTATTTATTTTTTTAAAGACCATGTTTATATACGTCAAGCGTGACACGCATGCCTAAAGTGTCATAGACACTTGATATTAATTAACCATATGTGTAAGATATTCCTTGGTTAACATGCATTGACAATAAAATCCCTGTATGAACAAGAACATTTTTGAAAAAATTGTTATATTAAACGTTTCTATTTTGAATGTGCACCCTAATGTTATTTTAAAGAAATAACATGAAATTCAGGGTTATGAGCCACAAGTCAGTATCTGCACACAAAAAAAGAGCCAGTATTGGCATGTGGCTCTTTTGTTGCCCATGCAGATATGGCCTTGTGGCTTTCAACTCTCTTTAAATCTTTCAAAGTGTAAATTTGCTCATTATAGTGGAATACAATACTAGTAATGCCAAGTTAAAAATTCAACATTTATAGACAGGACTTGATGTAAACAATTTAATGGTATTGCTTTAATTAAATTTTAAAGTATTTCATAGAAATGTGGCATTGACTGTTGGTTTCTTGTTTTGCTGTTCTTGAGGTAGTAAACAAGTGATGTTGGCTGGATTGAGGGCTTGAAGATAGCTACAATAGTGAATCTTGAATGGTGACTGGAATGGGAAAGAGGAGGGAAAAAGTATTGCAAGATGAGAGGTGAAAACAGGTGTGGAGTTTTAAAGGAGAAATCACAAATTTCATCTCCCACTCCTAATTGTGATCGTTTATCACTAACCCGCTGTAAATGCAACCTTGAGGTCCTCCGAAAAAATATAAATTCTTCATTTTGTGGATCATATTTATCATATGACATTTTGCAGGTGTTCTGAAGCAAGTATAAATGTGCCTTGTCATATCGAAAGGTACTTTAAGGTCGGATTAGTAAATTGCGAAATTTCGGCCATTGAAGCTGAGCATAGTTAAAATTCATGTCCAAGGTTGAATTTCTAATTTCATCAGAAACATTATTTTTGAAGTGTGTTCTGTCATATTAATCAGGTTTCAACATCTAAAACATTAAGAGAGAAATATGTTAACAACCAAATCCTTTCTCCATTAAAGGTTTACTTAGTACCAAAACTTTAAACTCCAATTTTAAGAACTATAGTTTTCCGTATCAGCCCAATGCCTTTTGCCAATTTGACATTCTCTGACATGTTAGCAATTTTTTTAATGCGCTTTTCACAGATGATTGGTAACATATTTACAAATAGTTCATAAAACGGTAGGAAATTATATCGTCAGGATTTCTTTTTATGCAATGTTTTGTTTGGTAACGTCTGGTAACGTTTGTGACTTTTTGTGTAACTTTTTGGTAACGTTTGTGACATTTTGGAATGAAAACATGTGCTCATTCATGCACGGATAGAAAAAAATTCAAAATTTCTGATTAGAAAATACTTTTCACGTACCGAGTAACAAACGTATGACTGAAAAAACTGCTCATTTGGTCGAATAAAAAAGCTGATTTTTTGCTTAAAATCAAAAAAGGTTTAGTTTTCACTGGAATGAGCCTTAAGATGTCAGCTTTCAGATGAGACCAAAAAATTAATTTTGATTTCGGGACCCTTAAGGTACCTTTCGATATGACAAGTCACAATTAGTGTAAATCAGCCAGAAATTGATTTGCAGAATCACAACCTTTGCATGTATTTCACTTAAATTGCAAATAATGTTTGCTGCATTTATAGCTGATTTGAGATGAACTAACACAAGTATGCTGGCTGTAGGGCTTGAAGATTGCTACAATACAGAATCTTGAATAGGTGATTGGAATGGGAAAGAGTAGTGAAAGGAATTGTAATAAGAGAGGTGTATACAGGTGTGAAGCTTAAATGTGGACCGCCGCGGCAAAAGGGTGCAGTTGTCGGCTCGTACATGTTGCTCCTTGTAGCATATCTGATGTATGCTGTTTGTATGCATCAGATATGCTACAATGAGCAACATGTAGGAGCCGACAACTGGACCCTTTTGCCGCGGCAGGACACAAATGCCAAACCATTTAAGTATTAAATATAGGCTGAGATACAAATGCCAAACCATTACAACAAGTGTGTTTGGCTCGAATGCCAGACCATTATTACAACCGGTGTAATGAATTGGGCTACATGCATTCCATATGTAAATGGTCCATGTTCAACAGTTTTGAAGTTTCACTTAAACACTTAAAAAGGGACTAGAGTTTCTCTGTGACAGTGTTGTATTTTATCCTAAATACTAGTTACCATAAAAGTTATGGAACAGAATATACTTGCAAAAAGGTAAAATTGAGTAATGTGCTTTCTTCCCTTAATACAAACCAGCAAAATATAGAATATGAGAAGCCCAAATGGCCAAAAAATTTGTTTTTTGTGATTTTCTCAAAAGTATGATTTTTGGTCAAAAATCAACATCATCATCATGTTCCTTGTGAAAATTCCTTTCTGAAAATGTATACTTTTATTAACTTTAAGCATTTTGTTAAAAAGTTATGGTACGGAATATACTTGCAAAATATAAAATAAGAGTAATATAACTTACAAAATGAAATATATCATATGAAAATCAGGTTGTTTTTAAATTCTTTCAACGCCAAGAGTTCCAGTTTGACAAAAACTAGTGCAAAAGGTATACTTTAGGTCCCATCAAAAACTTCACCCATGACCCGACCCTAACTCACTAACTATGACCAAAATTTGCCAAAACGTAAAATTGAGTAACATGCTTTCACCCCTTAAATATGTATTATAATCCAATAATGGTCACAAAATCACTTGGTTTATGACTGATATGTATGACTTGGTCATTCAGAGACTTGAGCATTATTCATTCTCTCGGTGCACTTTCAGGGATGAATTTGTGCTCTTAGATTTGTAATTCTTTAAATGATCATCATTACACCAGAATATGGACATGATAAGGCCAAAAAAAGAAACAAGTTTGTTTCTGGTAACCCGCGCGCGTTTCTGTTAAGTTACATATTTCCCGCATTTAATTTTTTTTTTCGTATTCCGTATCAAAAAAAAATCTTATTGTTGATAATTAAAACAATTCTGTGAAATAACTTACTGGAGACTTGCGTAAAAACAAACAAAGATGCAACAAAACAAGTCGCATGTTGTATTATTGAACATGAAAGAGAAACCAAAGGTATGAACAAAACTTTTATGGTCAATAATGATATTAATAAATAATAATAGAAACCAAGAGCATTGTTTTAATGTGTTTTTCTTTCTGCATTTTTGGTAAAAAAAAAAAAAAAAGAAAAACCGCATATCGCATTGCATTTTCGAAAAGTAAAAAATAAAAAGCCGCGTACCGCATTGTACTTTTCAAGCATGTTACCAGAAACAAACTTGTTTTTTTATTCGGCCTAAGGGGGAGAAGTTATCAGACAAAACAAAATATCTTACCTTTTAATTCAAACTTTATTTCATATTTCTAGTTTTATTATTAACATTTTGATCACATAAACACCACAAATTCATATCACATTTTAACATAAAATTACCCTTTGGAATGATTGAAAGTGTGCATTTTATTTCAACATTGGCATGCTCGTTTGATGTTTTACAGTTGCAATGTTATAATTTGAGCTCTATCTCATGATCATGCATAAAGTATCCTTCGTATCGATTTTATTTATCAAAATGTCAAAGCGATCTCTTAACCAGGGGTTCTCAAATGTGGAACATATATGAGGAATATTGTTAGGTAAAATGCAAGATGCAAATTTCTATCTATGAATTTTTTGTTTTTGCTTTTTGGGGAAAAAGTACCAAGATCACATTTAGCATGTGCATTAATAACGTTTACGACCTGAATAGCAAGTAAACCACTTTGCCTAAGCAAATGAAATACCCACTTGTCAGGGAAGTCCCCCCTTCAAGTCCTAA
>JXSR01S003861.1:1657-12966 GCA_000969725.1 Ophiothrix spiculata
AAAAAACGCTTAAAAGAAAAATATTTGAGCAACTTTATTTTTTCATTTTTTTCAACTGCATTGGCACCCGATTTTTCGGAATGAGCGATATAATGCATGTTACTACTTTCATCTGAACATAAATAATTGAGTTTATATACATTTCTGCGCATTTGTTTTAAAACTTACAGTACACCTGAAAATATTCTATCCTGTTACAAGGTAACAATGAGGTTATGAATGAAAAATTGGTTAGTTATATAGTGGAATAGTGAATGAGATTTGTACTTGTGGTGTATTTGTATATATGGTCCATGATATCTGCCATTTTTATAGTAATGGAAGATCAAAGATTAAAAGAAGCATCAATTCATTTATATTAAATGAATAAGTTACCCAGATACTAGTATGAATCTTGATGATTCTAGATCATTTATTATAAAAAACGAGGTTTTTTAATGTTTTTAATTGTGCGGAAATACTTTAGAGGGGGAGTGTAGATAATGTGTTTGTGTTTAGGGTATAAGAATGTAGTGACTCGGTAAAATGTTATATAAAATACAAAAACTATATGAAATAATGGTAATATTTTTTACAAAAAAATTAAAAAATAATATCTGTGAGTATCTTGTTAAATATCATTGAAAAAAAAAAGGTTAATAAAAAGCAAGTAGTGGTGAAACTACAGTATCTCAAAAACTAGTGTCTAATCTGAGACTATATATAAAGGGTATAATTTAGTCTTGGGTCTAATTGGAGTTCTATTTTGGCGCTATTTATTCTTAGGGCAAAATCATACTCGGCCTCCAAACAAAATTTTTCCTACCAAACATTTGGTCGTGACCAGTGTTTCCGCTAAGGCCGTATGGCACGCCATTGGCGCATACCAGTCAACATTTCAAAATTATGAATCGGGAGATTTCGCGTGAGATCAGGCCCGTAGCCAGGATTTTTTCAAGTGGGGTGCGGATTTTCAAAAGTGGACCTTTTGGAGGGAAAATTTTCGTTTTTGGTCGACCCTAAACTCATTTGAGTGGTTTTGAAAAGTGACAAGCAAAAACAAAAATGATTTCAGTAGATTTACAAGCATTTTGTGTAGTAGCAAAGATGATAAAAATATTTTAGCACATCCACGGTATAAATAGGTTTACTTTCCGCGCTCTTGGTGTGTAATACAACTATACAAAAATGTCAACTATAGCGAATTTTCACGATGGCGGGAGACCGCGGTAGATTTTTTTGAAAATCGGGAGATTTGGCTTAAAATGAAAACCCGATCGAGAGGGCGGGAGCACTGCCAAAAATCGGGAGAACCCCGACAAAATCGGGAGACTTGACAGGTATGTTGGCGCAGCGAGCACAAAAATTGGCGCAGAGCGCAACCTTAAAAGAAAATTGGGGGTTGATATTTTATGACCATGCTCCAATCAATTTATTTCATGGTGTCATGGTGTCTCTCGAAGATTAAATTTCGTATTTCCTTACCAACAAATAAATGAATAATAGGAGCTTCCGGGGGCTCCGCCCCCTGAACCCCCGCCAGTGCCTCTGTCCCTGGACCCGGCCGGGGCCATTAGGCGGCCCGCCTGGACTCCCCGCCGTGTGCAAATTGTTACTTGCCCAACCGAAATTGGCGCAAACATTTGGTCCAATGTATGGCAATTCAATAGCATGTGCAATCTAGCACGAAATTTAATTTGGTCTCAACTCGGTGTTGAAGTTATTTTGTTTGGAGTCACTCGTCATTTTGATGTCACGACCAAATGTTTGGTAGCGACAATTTTGTTTGGAGGCCGAGTATGTTTTCGGCCTTATCTTTTGGTTGTGCATTTTTATCTCACAACAGCATCATGATGCCTTAAAATCCTTAGCATTAACCCTTTCGATCAGATAGAATGTTTGAGCGTTTCCAAAGGAGCTTTGAAAGAACACTCAGGCGATCCAATTCGTATTGAGTGTAAATTAATTCAGTATGGGCTATGTACACCTATATTGTAATTCACGATCAAAAGGCTTAAATCACTTGGCCTTGCAGCTGCAGGTTTTTAATTTGTAAACAAATGCCATAATTTTAGCTGCATTTCTCGCCTGAATTGCCATAACATAATATCTCATTTGCCTCACATTCACATAGATCATTGGAAAGAGATGTCATCTCCCATGTCAGCTGAGCTCAAGACATCAATATCGTCAAACAAACAGTCTCTTGACTCGAACAATAGTAGACATTCCACATGCAATATTCAAGCCTTGTTTTGGGTAAGGGGCGCACCATTAGATTTCCAGGGAGGGAGCAGGAAGTTTTTAGAAGAAAAAAAATTCCCCCTCAATAGGCAGAAGAAAAAAATTCACCCTGAACATGGAATAGGAGAAAAAACAGTAATTTCCAAGAAAAAAAAATCTGGTCCAAAACGGCAACGGGTCCAGGGGCACTTGCCTATATCGGACGGGCCGCCAAATGTATTATTAGCAGTAATTAGGACTACTACACCCTTTTTTCGTTGTTTTCTGATTGTTTTTATTTTGTTTTTCTTAATTCCATTTTTATTTGTTGTAGACCCCCGGGTGCGCGCTCCCCTTCCGCACCCCCTGGCTACGCCAATGAATAAGGATCTGATTTCTACTATTCAGCATCATGAATGTAACAGGTGTGATAATGCTAACTTTTACTTCATTTGGATTCAAGAGTACCAAAAGTACAATAGAAATTATTCCTCATAGACATAACGTGTGGTAAAAATGACGTCACATATCACATAACCTTGTGGCGAGGTAACGATGTGGTAGATAGATTTCAGCGGACAGTGTCCGTACGGTGTCTGTGAGCTGTAGAGACGCTGGAAGTATGCCTCAAGAATTTCATTCTGAGTTAAAACCTTGCGGCATGTATACGATGTCTTCAGTTATGGTCAAATAACCACTGGAGACTGACCAGGCATCGCAAGATCTCGCAAGCATTCACACCAATGTCATACCTGCGTTGCGGATTACCAGACACCGGTCGCCGACCAGTGGTTATGTGACCAAGGTGTTACGCAGAATATTGATGCTTATGTTCAGGTCATAGAACTTAGGACTAGTATGTTTCAGAAAAATTCTAGTATCTATCAATTGTTGCAATGTTACGTATGATCATGTAATTATGAAAAAGACTAATGGCAATTGATCACTAATATTATTTGCTGAGCAGTTTCATTGATTGTGTAAATCAAAATATCGTAAAATAATGCTTAATATTTATTATAAAGAAATCATCTTTAACGACGTATAATTAGGTCACTAGATCAGGTGGTTAGTTTTACGTAACCCATACCCCGGGACACATACAATAGTCCTGGCCTAGAGTCCTGGGTCTTACCAATATGCAGACCTGGATCTACATTTTGTCAATATTCATAATATTGAATGCTGTTTCTTCTCACTTTTGGAGCTCGAACGGAAAGCTGCTTCATGCTTTGAAGACAACTAACTGTAAAAATTTAGGCCTGTATTCCAGAAAAGTGTTTAGCTAAACCCCTTTTTTATTTCCTGTCAAAAGCAAGGCCTTAACTGTTCCGCTTGAAAGCTGCAACAGTTCGTATCATTCCTGGACAGTTTGGGCCCATATTCCAGAAAGGTGTTTAGCTAAATGACAGTTTTATTTCTCCTCGACAGCACAGCTCATCTGTTCCTCTTGAAAGCTGCGACAGTGCGTATCATTCCTGGACAGTTGAAGTTCAGTTAAAATCATGGTTTAGCAAAACACCTTTCTGGAATACATACCTTAATTTCTTCCTGTTTCGGCCTATATTTCTCCCGGATATTTCTACTTCTGTCATAGACTTAACAACAGCTCACATCTTACCACTAGCATGACGTTAGTGTAAAAGTAATCTTGGTCCCTCCGGAATCTACGTCCGCCTTCCATAGACCATACGGAATAAAGCATGAAATTAATGTTGTGTTAGAGTAATTGTTAGCCTAAACTTTACTGTACAACCCTTAAGATAGGCCCGATGGGACTTGCATTCCTGCTACACCAGGATACTGTATCAAGGATCATTTTAAGGAGGGATCAAAAGTACAACATTATGCACATTGCCTTAAATTGCTAAAGTCTTTCAAGAAAGTGCTCAGGCTTCAGCCTTAATCTGTCATTTTTTGTAGTCCATCCACGTTTTACAAGAATGCTGATCTTTGCTTGGAGCTCTTGCACAGACTGATTATTTTGTTGTTTAGACTTAAATTTGATCACATCATAATCTGATTTACCCACTCTGCTAAAATGCATAGTCCTGAGTCCATGGAGCAGCTTTTCATGCCTACCCTGCATCTTGATGAGGAGGGGGTACTCATCCAGGACAGGAAGGGTATGGATGGTTCATATACTATTAAAAAGGTCCACTTTACACTCCAGGTGTAGGGAGCATGCCCGGGGGGGGGGGGTTCTCAAAAAAAAATTTGAACGGGGGTGTGCCACGCAGACTTCGTGATAAGGACCGTTCTCTATACGTAAAAAAAGGCAAATTTTGCAACCCTTCACCATACCATTTTTTCGCAAAAAACACCCGATTGGGCGCTTTTTAAGACAATTTTCCCAAAAAACACCAAATTTTTCCATTTGGCCGCATTAGGTCTGTGACAAAAACCCACCCATCGATATACCAAAAATGGCAAAATTATATCCCAAAACCGTGGCACATACCCGTATATCAACCTAATGTTAGAACCCCCCCTGGGGGAGCATGGTGCCTTGGGACATTCCAGGCTGCTCAGTCTTTGAATCTTGTTTAGAGGAAGGTTACAGCATTTTAGCTCAAACTACAGTAATTGATCAAAATTGCAAAAATCTTAAGCCCAAAAGGCTATTTTTTGGCCTTTCACTAAAACCCAAAAAATTCTTTTCTAAGGCCCATATATTGCACAAAATCGGTTCAGTAGACCCCAGGCACTTTGCACCGGACATACCTTTTCTAATTCAACACTGGTTATCATGTTACACACTTTTCTTTCTTGCACTGTGGCTAAAAACAGTTGGTACATTTTAGCACCCCTTACCTCGGAAATCTGTAAATGGGGCAGAGATGCAGGCACCTATTTACTGCATCTAAACAGGAGGTGTGGCCTGGGTGTAGGAATGTATGTCATTGTTTGTTTGTATGATTGTTGTAAACATCCTATTGTCCAGTTGAATCATCTTTTTTGAAAAGAACTAGGGTATGATGATTAGTGAAGGGGCACGCAATAGGGACTTTAATACACTTTTAAATCATTTCGAACTATAACACTAAACCTAATTCAAATCTGAGATAAGTAAGCCATGGCTTACTTACCTCAGATTCCAACACTGCATTGAAATGTTTCTAGTAGCAGTATCAGAAAAATGTACCACTGTAGTAATTACATAAGGGATCGTTCACAAACACTTGTTGGGGGGGCCTGATGCAAAAACGGGTCCCTTGAAATTTTTCGTAAGGGGGGAGGGTCCTTAAAAAAAATTACAACAAATTTTTTCGGTAAAAATTGAGTTTGCATGCTTTTCTATGGGGGTTGACCACTAATTTTTGTCGCAAAAATGGGGGGGGGGGGCGTGCAGAGATGCAGCACTAATAAGTATTCTGACTGTTTGGTCCCAGGTGCTGGGTCATGGGTGTTTGGTGCGTAATAATTTGTTCATTGAGGGGATTTGGAGAATTGTTCAGTGTCAGCGCCAAGGGGGGCATGGGGGCATTTGCCCCCACTCCAGTTGCATGCTTTGCCCTTCCCCCTGAAAAAATCAGAAGCTTTTTGGTACAAATTTTTCTCAATTACCCCTTTTTATTGATAATTTTGACATAAAATATGCAAATTTTTGCACGCTTCATGCATATTTCACCATTTAATACCGTACCATTATTTAGAGCAAAATAGGCATTTTTTAGCCAAAATAAGCAAATTTGAAAAATTTGAGCGCTATGCATATGTTACCGTATTTTTTTCACAATTTTTGCCCCCCCCACGGAATTTGTCTTGCCCCTCACTTGCCCCCCAGAAATAAGATGCTAGCGCTACCACTGAGCTTGTTATGACATGGGAAATATGTGGTTCAGAAGTAGAGTTTCCAACTAGCTAGGGCTTCCACCTGACTCTTCATACCATGCTTATTCTTAATATACATACAATTGAATTCCTTTTATTAAAAAAAACATTTCAGAAATAGATTTCATTGACTTAAAAACAAATAAAACTTGAACAGCATAAAAGAGCATCATTTAAACCATCCGTTGCAAACATGCCATTGCTGTAATATAGATTGGTATCATTCAAAATCCACTGGCCCCGGGAGGGGGGGCGGGGACTTAGTACAAAAGTGATTACGGGGATGTGCCACAAACTCGGGTAGCAAAATCAGGCTGTCTGGTATTTCGATTGGTCCTTTTTCTTTGCAAAATGTGGTATTTTGATGGGTCTGTTTTCCAAAATGGCGCAAATTTTGGATTTTTTTTCTTCTAAATTTCAAACAAAAATCAGAAAATTTTCGCCAAATTAGCATTAATTTTCGGGGGAAAATTCATTTTTTGTATAAATTCGACTCAAAATTTTGGGAATTTGGTATATGGATGGGTCCCTTTTTCTTAAATATTGGTATATACATGGGTGGTACTTCAAATTTCCCAGCGGCACACCCTACCAAAACCAAAAATGAGTAACCCCCCCGGCCACTAACATTCCCTTTCCCCTTGATGTTTCCCACACTCTGTTGTAAGTATTTAATTGAATTTAAATATCCCAAACAAAAACAAACCGACTCCACCTCTGTTCCCTTTAAACCCACATGCCTTTGAAGTCAATAATCAAACTTGAATCATTACCATATAATAGCAGGGATCATTTTTTCCAATATTAAAGTGTCCAAGTCTACCATTCCTTAAGAATTCCATTTCCCAAATAAATTCACTGACAACTGTTCAATACCAATATCCTGGATCACAAGTAGTGTGGTCGCAAAGTTAACCCCCATCCATCTAACAAATACCAATTGACACTCTTATCCGATACTGGTGTTTACCCAACGTGGGTTCATCTTCAATAAAAGACCAGACGTTATATCGTGGACTGTCGGAAGAAAATGTTCATCAATATTTCCCATCCATTAGGAACAAAGGATGACCCGAAGTTACACTAACTTATCAGTCTAAGGTATGTCGCTCAGTCCTTTCATCTCGTGCGAGAGTATTGATAACCGATCGATAATTATTGATACGTTAGTCCATTTATCTCTATGCCTCATTTAGTGAGTCCAGCCAAGCACACAGCCAGCTATTCAAAATCTATCGTCAATAAATTGATGATCCTAAATTGAGTACAAGTATGAATCTGGAATTTATTGATCGGGAGAGAGGAATACTCCCACGAGTAAAGCATTGGGTGCCTGCCTTTTGCAGTCTTGTTTTTACACAAATAGATAGATAGATACGCAGTTCTATTAATAGATAGGCATTTCATTTGGGCTTGGTTCAAGTTTAGCATAGCTAACTTCAAAATGCATTGTGCCTTTCCAGCTCCAAACAGCCATAAAGTTAGCAAACTTCATTTTGCACTGCAGGTGAAAATACATGCAAATGTCATAATTTGGTGAAAGTTATTTTTGTGCAGATTCACAATATCCATTCATTCTTTCCAAACACCTGTCAAGTTTTATTCCAAAAAAACTTCACTTAAGTATGACAAATCATATCTTAAGAGGACCATGAACAGAAAAGTATATTGCATACTGTTTTTGTTTTTAAATCTCAGTTTCATCGATGACAAACTTTGACCAACCATAATTTGACTTGTGGATGTCGAAAGTTCATCGAGGTGTCATTTTAAACCTTATAACATGGACTTTGCAGGTGTGTAAAAAAAGTGAAAATGATCAGAGGCCTGCTACTTTGAGCTGTACTGTCACATTTCTACTCAATTATGACAGGTTATATCTCTTACATCCTAAAATAAAGGTAAAATTTTAGATCAAGATGAGAAGCTTTCATCATAATTATGGTGTTTTAAAAATGTCCATTTAAAATAGATCATTGACACAAAAATTCCAAAATTTTGATCATTTTATTATAGGGCCTAGGAGAACTTTAAAACTGTTAAGAACATCTCAGTATTTTCTTTTATTCATCTTCATTTAAGACAGTTGGAATGTAATTTTTCTTCTTATAGTGAACATTACCTTCCCCAAAAAGCAAAAGAAAACTTATACCTATAGGCTCACATTTCACACAGTTCTCATGGTTCTGAAGAGAATACTTACTCTGAAAACATAAGTATTTTGAGATAAAATATATAATAGAAATATAGTTAAATATAAAAAGATGGGATAATATTTAGAATAATTTTTTCAGGAGAACTGGACCCTAGATAACAGCTCATAATCTGCAGGAATCCAAAATGTATAAAACATTTACAAATTTCTTCCTTCCTTCAAAAACAAAAGTTCACTCACATTGAAAAACCGAAACCCTGGATCGTAAAATGAATTGAAAATTTGAATATTCAGAGAATTAATTGTTGGTCATGGATTCATTTAAATATTGTCTTGGTGTCAAAAAAATGAAAAACTTAAAGAAAATGAAAAACATATAAACACTGCTTTCGCTTACAATACAAAGATGCTTTTATAGAACCCTGGATCATGATATGAAATTCAATTTATTATATAACTTGGTGTCTAATTAATTTGAATATTTGAATATGTAATTGGTGTTGTTTGGTATAATTTAAATATTTGTAGGCCTACTGATGCTAAAAGTCCAGTTATAACATACCAAGCGCCCATGAGATCCATGGGAAAAGTTAAGTGTACCAATACACACGCTGTACATACTGCGTGTTTGTATACAATCAGTAATATTGATCACTTCAAATCAGTTTTTCCCACACCCATATTCTCCAAAACATCATAGTCATAATTATGCATAGCATCATCATATCATCCAATCCTTTTCGTACATCTGTAAAATATATCAAAATCACATGAATAATAATTTGTTTATTACTAAATAATTCAGTTTTAAATACATTTTTTTATTATCTTAATATTGATGGATCAAGATGAGTTTGAAAGAGCATCTTAAAATTCATATTCTTATTATAATTAATGCTAGATAATAGCCAATCCAGTATTAGCATGTGTAAAATGTGTAAAATTACATGAATATGAATATTTTTGATATCAGATATTTATATTTTACTTATTTATAGGGTGAAGCCAAAATAAAACTATCTGATGTTTCCTGTTTGATAGAGAGCCAAGAATTTTGATAGGAAGTCTTAGGCCAGTTGTTTGCAAATTGCTCACAATATAGGGAAACTTTTGAAATTGTTGTGACAATATTCAATTTATTTTAGGGGTATCAAGTTCTGAGTACCCTTTAAAAAGATGCTAGAAATATAGTACTTAATTTAGTAACCTTCCAAAAATAAAGCATAATTTTCAGAGTATTTTATTGACTATAATTGATGTTATTATTATAAGCTTTTGTGTTTGCCTAGTAATATTAATCCAAATTTGCAACATTCATTTTTAATGATATTTTTTTTTTAAAGTTAAAAATCCAAATTTGTCCACATTTTTTTTAGGTTTTCACAAGTTTTTTTTACTTTTTAATTTATTTTCTTACATTCCGAGAAAAAAAGAAGAAAGTTTGTCCGCAAAGCAGATGGAAAAAATAGTGATCTAAAAAAGAAATTTCGCGTAGCACATAGCCTTTTTGACTGAAGAAATGCGTAGCGCTTGGGGTGTTGGGCCTTTGGGTTTATGAGGGGGGGGGGGGGGGGGGCAAACTTCTTCCTAAATATGTCTGTGCCTTGGAATTCTATGAACATCTTTTTAAATTTACAATTCAATTTTGCAGTGCAGTGATTGTTATTACACAAAGCAAGAAAAAATATATGGCTCAATATAATTTGTTTCTACAATTGTCCATCAATACAACATTTTTTAATTTAAAGGTCAAATCCTCAAAAAAAAAATGGCATGATTCACGAAAACCTGGTGCCGAAATTGCATTACGCAATTACATTATGCACTTGCATAAATGCTGTCTTATATAGATAGCACATCGAAAATATTGTCAATTCATTGTAAATGTATCTAGTTATATCTAGTTTTATAGATCAGCCTATTTAATATTTTTACCATGTGCCATAGGAACCTATGTGGATTTCGATCTGCAACGAAAGTTAATTAAATAGATAATTTCCTCAAGGTATTTAATTTTGGAAAATTTTATACCTTGTGAAATTTGCAAAATGGAATTTCTTGTAAAATTAAGTATTCTTTTTATCAAAATATTTCTACCACTTATTATGTAATAAACAAAATATTTGTTATCCTGGCCATAATGTTTTATGTGGCTATGTTTAAGTGGACAGAGGACACCCCTCTGTTCATATATACATATTTACATATTCATGTTGCTTACAGCTACCTCAAGTACTGTAATATTTTGCCAATGTTTATTTCTGCACAGCAACAGACTTGTTCTTGGGATAATTAAGGACTCCTCAAGTATTTACCAGAGATTTTACAAATATTATAGTACATGTACATGTAAATTTACTGTTAAATGTTTCGATGAAATGTAAATTTAAATCTGAAATAAAAAAAGAAACGAAATTAAAAATTAAAAACAACATGAAAAAGGGGGGAACACTTAAGGAATAAGATTACCATCCCAAGGCTAAGATATAAAGATAAAGGGACAACCAAAGGACTTGATCAAGTCTAGCGTACCACGAAACAGAACAGATGAAAAATGGCATACCATGGTTCAGAGCAAGTCTCAATAGACACGGTTTGCGCGTGAAATAAAATACACACACTGTACAGGTATATGCATCGAATGAAGATTTCGTGATTTGCTCAGTAATCGGGAAATTTTACTGATAAAAACAACTAATTAACTATGTTCTATGAGCGACAGCAAGATGGCAGCAATTACTGATTCTCAAATTTAATTTCTTTGACAACAATACCAAAGTATTTTATCAGAGGGGTGATTTCTTGTTTCCTTCCATTTTTATCAAAATGCTCTTGACAATATTTTGTTTTTTAAAGTTATCAATTTGTTCAGGCTTTCAGTCCGACCTTAGGCCAAAAAAATAAATTGTTTGGTTGTTCTCCACAACTTTTTTTGAGTAAGTGCTACACCAAATTATGGCCTCTATAAAGATGCAAATAAGTCTGCTGTACCAAAAAATTTCTTTATGCAAGTTTAATAACAGTATTAGTCCATGGGCTACGATGACCCACCATGCATCCCCCCCAAGAACCTCCACGAGTGGTATCATTTTGTTCGGGGGACCATTCTGAATGATAT
>JXSR01S003862.1:28510-69564 GCA_000969725.1 Ophiothrix spiculata
ACAATGCAATCCGCATTATTTGATTTATTATTAAAATTTGTATTCGCATAATGATATTAGTTCTAAATTTGCAGTTATATATTGAATGAAAGCAACCATCATTCTAACTAGACTTAACTTTAACAATGAAATCAGCATCTAATATTTATACCTATTTCAAATATTGCATATTACCATTTCCATTAGGTTGATTAGAATTACTCAATTACTCTTTTTTATTTTGTTTGAAAAATAATAAAATTTTAACTCTGATTTCAAGAATTTATCGCAACTGCGTAATAGCGCTGTAGTGTCATCATTTACAATATGAGGGGATACCTTGAAGTGGTTCAGATTCCCACGAAAAAAATAAAAACTTAATGGTCTTACCTATAATACAGTAATGTTAAATGTGCTAGATCTTTCTGCGTACGACAATATGGATAACATACAATTGATGTGTTGTAACTTTTTTGTTGTGAACTATCGTGACTTTAAAAACTTTTATAAATGATGAGCAAGTTGCAACTAATTATTATATTAATTATTAAATTATTTATGCAACACTTTGAACACTTGTTAAGAGATATGCTATAGTATATATTTGCTATATTAACAGCCAGTACAAGAAAACCCCAAGTCCATGAGCTCCCCTCTGCAACTATATGCTATAACAATTATCTAACAATGTATAAAAATGTAAACTACAAGGTCAAATGTGACATTATGGTTGGGATATAGACATGAAAATGCTTTTTAGTGACGTGAAAGCATTTTCAGAGATGATATTTTGTAAGTATAGTTTACAGAAGGGAGCTATTGGAGTTGGGGTTTTCTTGTACTGGCGTATTCAATTGACATGTGATACATTGAGGTTATAAACTTTTTAAACCCTTCATTTTAAAGAAAAAACGCTTCACTTTATATCATTAAAGGATATCACGATTGTCTTCATATTTCCGTTTTGAAGCTATTATGATTTTATCGTATCGTAAGTAATATTCTAACAGTATTTTTGTCATTTTCTGTTTATGTGAATTATTTTTACAGGAAAAAACCCCCGCATTCCCAATATTTCCTCAAAATTCCCAAACTCCCGAAGGACATTTTGAGAATCCAACCCTATAACAAGTACCATTTTCAAACTCCATATCAGCTGACGCTATTGGTAGATATTGATGTCAGATTTCAACCTTGTTCAACAAACATGCTTTACAAATCAAAATCTTTTAAAATTTCTGAAATTTAGAAAAATCGCCTATTCCAATTTATAGCTGGGAATAGTGGAATTTGGTATTTAATACTTAGGTGACTGCTCAAAAGCAATGTTTATGTCAAAAACTGAATCTGATATGGTAACAGAAATTTCGAAATTTCAGTAGTTCTAATCTAATCTAATCTAATCTAATCTAATCTAATCTAATCTAATCTAATATAACTATTTTACTCCGGCAAGCCGCTTAGAGCGGCTCTCAAATGTGTGCACGATTGGCCGGAATTTCTAATTCGACGCAATTTATTCAAATTGCTCTAAAAATAAAACTACAACCCCAAATTGGTTGAAAATTTGCCAGCAAGCAGTTGACACAAAGGGGTATCTAACACTATCATTTTTATTAGCAAAGAGAGTAACCCTGCTTCACTACAATTATCATTATGCTATCATAAAGCGAGGTGTTTGTGAGCCGCTCAGGGCGGCTTGTCGTCCAAATAGGACAGATTGTTAAAATTCTATTTCGGAGTGAAAGAGCTAATAATGCTTTTCATGCAAAATGAGCTAATTTGTTTAAAATGTACACTTTATGGAACCCTATATTTTACCATACCTCAGAATCGGCCCTGATTTTTTTTTAGATATTATTCTTTATTCAATTTCTCTGCAAATCTAAATCGATTTTGCCTTATAGTACCTTTTGATATGCCGGGTCACATACATGGTGTCTCAAAAATGGTTACATGTATATAGAACAATGACCGTGTGCAAAACCTATAGCAGTTGGAGAAACGCAACTTTGCACAAATTACATTACTACCCTCTTCTAGATTATACTTTTGATATTTTGATATCACAGCATAGAGGGGAGCGTGGGCGAGCGGTTAGAGCACCGGTCTCGTAATACAGAGGTTGTGGGTTCGAGCCCCGGGCCCGGCGGTTTACGTCTCCTTGTTTCCTTGGGCAAGAAACTTTACTCTAATTGCTCCGTGGTTCGGAAGTCACGTTAAGCCGATTAATTAAGACTCATTAATTTTGAGCTATTTACAAAGATAGATACCTATGTCAGAAACGCGTTTATTCAAAATTCAACAAAACAATAACCATACACGTTTGTGATACTTTTATGTGCAAGTTTTTTACTGATTGTGTTGAATCAGAAGCAAAAGTAAGATACAAATCTGACATCTAGAAATAGCGAAGTTTTGAATTGGTTGCAGTTTTTGCCCATGATTTTCGGATCTGAAGTGATTTATGACGTCAACATTACGTAACAGCTTATTGGATTTTCATGATGTTGGTATTAATGTAAAGGAGAGACCCTACCATAAACTATGGTATAAAACAGCCTAACTTGGGCGTGTCAGTTTCAAGTTTACATGGGTTGAATGTACATTCTTACGATTTTGTTGAATTTTAAAAAAATACGCTTCTGACACAGGTATCTATCTATCTTTGTTATTAGCTCCAAAAATAAAAACTTGGTACTTAACTTTTGCAAACATCAGTTCTCCAACTACTATAGTTTTTGAAAACTATCATTTTTCTACATGTAACTATTTTTGGGACATGCTCGATTGCTCGTTGATAATGTAAGTCAACCATAATTCTCCAAGAGCATTTTTTGAAAATATTTATAGGTAAACAATGCACCATAATGGTGCATCAGAAACAAATATCACTGAGCCATGATTTGGAAAAATCGTACAAATCCGTGGTGAAAATATATGTCCTCATTTTCGTCACGAGGAAATAATCTAATAACATTGCCCTTAATAACAATTTCATAAAAATGAAATTTAGCAAATTTATCAGATATTTGTACACAAATACACCCATTCTTGCGAACGTCGTGCGAACGTCGTGCCGACCTCATTCATAAAAGTTTCGCACGAATATTTTGTTCGTACGGAAATTGTGACCATAGCTTACCTTATCATGCTTATAAACAGGGAGAAGATTTGTTCAGTTTTTTGTCGAAAATGACCAAGCGCGTGTACTTGAGACTGAGGAAAAAAATTTTCATTAATATTTTTTCTCGTAAAACTTACCAGTGCCGTCACAGGATGATTGGGCTTCACCAATGTCGCATGGCTGCTCCCGAATGTCTGGATCTGTCGTGTAGCAATACACACCAGCGTCTGGGTTTCTGCAGTAGTTATGATCTCCAAGGCCTCTGTTTGGATAATTACTTGATGTCTTTGTATGTTCATGTGGCCGCTGGGAAGTCCATTTTTGACACGTTTTGCCGCGTGAAGTCACAGCTACAGTACCACGATAATCTGTCCCATGCTTGTCGGTGTAACATTCTGGATTAGCTAGAGCTGCGTGGTGTTAAAACAGTTCTAATAATAGGCGCTAGATCCCTCTGATGTTTATAGAGTGTAAAAATATATGTGACGGTCCATCCCAAAACCCCAGGGGCATGCCCGGGGCAACTCGAAGAAATAAGTGGTACGCATGCTCGTCACAAAAATGTCGAAAAGGGTCGGATTTTGGCCCATTGTCGTCGTCGATGTCTTTAAGAAAAAGGGGTGCTTTTCAGTATATTTAATATTTAATATATTTCAGAATATTAATAAAGGGTCGTCTTTTTACGATATCTTCGACTTTAGGGTCACTTTTTCGCCAGGTATTCTAATATACTAAGAACAACTACAGAAAATGTTAATATTAACGTTTTTATTGCAGAAAATAGAGGGTTACGCCATTGAGGGGCCATTTCAGCGTGTTACGCAATTAATGGGTCAATATCCATTACGACATTTAGTGTCAATTGTAGTTTATTACAACATGTAGGGGTATAACTTTGAATATTTTACGACATTAAGGGTTGGAATTGGCTGTACATGATTTCGACATTTGGTGTCCGATTTTCAGATGCTCTGACGAGCATGCGCACCACTTTTTTCTTCGAGCGACCCCCGGGCTTAAAAACAGCGGTAAATACAGCCTCTTTTTATTTTCAATTTTTTAAATATTTGCAAAGACCAAGTCATAAGGATTAAAATGACATCTCAACGAACTTCAAGCGATTTCCAGATGTCAAGTTATAGTCCTTCAACGGTTGCCAAGGAGTATAATGTATCACTTAGATAAACGCGTTCATAGATCAGTAATCCGTATATTTTCTGTTAGTTGTCTTCAAAATATACAGATATATTTCATTTTCTGATCATTTTTCTTGAAATTAAACTTTGCTGATGTTTTGAAGTAAACACAAGGATTAGTGTGAATAGGTCAAAAAATCAATTTCGGCAAATTACGAACTTGAAATTTACTTTCACCTGTAGCACAAAATGAACTTTTCTGCATTTACGGCTCGTTTGAGATGGACAGCCACATATATTTTGCTTTCTGTATACGGTAACCCAATTTCTTTGAGTTCGTTAAGTGAAATTTTGTATACTACAAAATATCTAGAAATACCATGTGTTCTAAAAAACATCTTGGCGAGTAATGTTACTTAGCCCCCGATTTAGCCTTTTAACGAATAGTCTTAACGTATGTAAAGGACACTCAGTTTCAGGACGCCCAATCTCTGAAAACCACCGTCTGCCGGACAGTTTTAGAGATAGAACTTTCGGTCTCATTTCATTACACCGGCACCAATTCACCATTAGCCACAGGACATGTAGGAAATAAAAGAGAGCATGGAGATTTCTTCCCGAAAGTAACAATGCAAAACAAACAATATGTGCATGCACTAGTTTACTAACTACATTACGTTTTAAGGGGGGGGGGGGGAATACCTTTTTCTTGACCAACAATTCGTTTAGATCAGGAAAATGAGATATTAGCACAAAGAAAAACTACAAAACCTCTACTTTCTAACGCTTTTTATTTGAGTTCAATCGGACATTCAGTTCCGAAGTTATGGCGATTTTAAGACAGGCAGTCGAAATTTTCTGGACGTTTTTCCTATACATTTGTATATAGAAGGCATTCACCCTGTGATTTGTAGGATTTTCATTTAAATTAGATTTTAATAAAAACATTAAATTTTCCTATAAAATAAATCAATTATTTTATTAAGATACTTGTAATGCATTGTGAATAATATGCAACTAAAGTTTCTGAGTTTGACGGGTTTTTTTACGTATTTCTTCATTTTGTAAATCCGCTAAATTTAAATCCGATTTTCACCAAAATGAGCTTAAAATGTGTGTAAATTTATTATCTTTCATAGTTACTAATAAATTTGAGTTTCATATTTAATATTTTTTCAAGTTTTGATTTTTTGCCAATGTTTAAAGGCCTATATCTCCAAAGTCAAAGAAACGCAAACATGCGATACGAAAACAAACGTAATATAAAAAAACGAAATATAGTATCAAACAGATTTTTGGCATACTTATTGAACATAAATAGGCGGAGAAAACCATGAAGCCGGATTTTTGAATTTCGTTTCCAGATTTGAATTACGGTCCGAAATTACCTGATTGGTCCGTTCCTGGTTACCATGGCAACCAAATTGAAAAACCGGATTCATGGTTTTCTCCGTATTGTTATTATACACCACATCCCAAATACGGTGAACATGCAAGCTTTTGTTTTCTAGTTACGTTCGTTCTTGTGTTTAGTCAATCAGAGGCCTAGCGTCGTTACCATGGCAACCAGTTTTATAAAACAAAACCTATTTTTGGAAACCGCTTAACCTAAGCTTCAATATGATATAATACTCTTGGGTAAACGCGCACTAACATCATGAAATCATGATCCGAAGGTCGCGGTGAAAAAACGTATACCCCCCACCCCTTAAGAGGTACAAGAAACATGTCAACTGCATTTATTTTTCCTACAAATGTACTCTGGTATATATATCGTTTTATGTCGTATAAAATACGCTATATCTTTTTATATACGCAAACTTGTGACTATTAGCTGGTTTTGATTTTCAAGAGATGTGGAAATCCTTGGAGGAAAATAACTTACCAGTATAAGAGGGAATAATAAGTGCACACATATAAACAAGAAACACTATAGGATGCGGTGACTTCGGGCAAATCCGCATCTTCATTGTGAATTCTCAGTATTGTCTTAAAACCTTTGATAAAACATTTTGCCAACCAACCATACCATATTTGAACTAAACCATACCAGGTTAGAAATCATTCGTTTTAATAAATAGCCAAGTAAAGAGTCAAGAGAGGGCGTAAATACACACAAAAAAAATTGATATTCCAAAATTATACAAACTCCGCAATCTAAGATCAGTTATTGTGTGATACGTGTTTTTGTTAATAAAGAAAATATATAAAAAGAACACTCAAAACGTGTCAAAATAATTTTGGCTTTGATATTTATACTTATTGTATGACGACAATGTAATAAATGTCAATTTTAATACTCCGAAAAGCATACAAACTCCACAGTCTGTGATCAACCATCAAGTGATATGTGTTAATAAACAGAATATATAATTAGAAAACACAAAACGTGTCAAAACGGTTTTGGTTTTGAGATTTATAATTATCAGTCAGTACTTAGAGCCTATGGAAATGAGCTTTTAATGAGCAATTTATTTTTTAGTTCTGGCGATCAATACCAGAAGAACTTGGTCGCGATATTTTTTTCGTGACGTGACCTGTCGGATAGTTCGGACTTCGAACCCCTGTAATCACAATGAGGTTAATGCATATAAAAAATGGAGATATAGATGAAAATATTTAGAGTTTTTCCAATAAAACATGCTTTTGTTTGACTGTTAGAAATAAAAAAAATCTTCATTTTATTACATTTTAAACAAACATACCAATTTTAAGCATTTAAAATCATGAGGTCACTACTTACCTGCCGATTGTTTTACCGAACTTAATATCTATTGGCTGGCAAAATATGTTTTAAAACCTATCAAACCTCATATCCATGAAATTTGAGAATGTATCTTTCCTGTAAGACTTGTAAAATTAGCAAATAAAACAAAGAAAAATGCCGTTCAATTAGACCTACGAAAGGAACAAGATATCGGTCATTATAATTACGCGTTGACTACCCTGATAAACAGCCAACATCATCGTGCGACAAGAAGAACCTTCAGATCAAACATGTCAGTCAATGGGTCTGAATGACGTAATTTACTCGTGACCTTTGCGCCTGCAACGTCCAAACCAATTTTGCATCGATTTTCTTCAGATCCATCCTGATCGAGTGGCCCATTTATTTTGTAAAATAGCATATTGTAACCTAAGCATAACTATAATTGACAGAATCTGTCGCTAATTTGATATTTTGTGTAATTATTTCAAAACAAATTGGTCTTCTGCAATCGCAGTTGTTTAAGTACCGTATATGATTTTGCAACCAATTTAAACATTGACTGAGTAGCATGCACTATCGAATTATTATTTTTCAGTCATGGGAAACCGGGTTCGATTCTCGTTCTGTTTCAATTTTTTCTTTTTCTTTTTATTTCATTAGATTTTTTTTTCAGGTACAGATATAAAGATTAGATTAATGTGACACTTTACTCTGTTTAGGTATTTGCGTATCACCCGTTACACACACAACAGGTCTTTGGTTTGCCATTTGATGATGGTACTATCGTATTGAAATTTAAAACTTATACTGACAATTTTTTGAATAAATCCTCCTTGGCCTTAGACGAGGAAAATTAATATAGCTTGAAAAAAAACCCACTATATTTTTTACGTTTACACTAAATCATATATATATATATACCTCTTTTGACAATTTAGTATGGCCATCAAAGTGATACAAATCGCCCAAATCAGTAAGAATTGCTAAACCACAGCCTGTGGTATTGTTTCACAATTCCTGTGTTTTTCCTTAAACGGGCACCATATCACAAAGTTAATATTTTTGGACAGTCTGTGTAACTTTTTGTAGATCAGAAAGATTCCGTTATATAATTAAGCATTTATGCATACGTTTGTAATATTGTAATAGCAACCAAATATCATAACAGTCTCTTTATTAATCCGTTAATAATAAGTTGAATACTCGTATAGATATTGCATTTTAGTGTAGGTTTTATTGCTTTCTTCAAACAAAAACACTTGTTGTTAAATGGAAGTCTCTACATTGAAAATATAATTATTTTAATATCGGGCTAAGTATAAAAGACAAGTTACTGTAGTATGTTATTGTTATAACTTTAAATACCCATATAATAATAAAACCTTTACATTACAGTCATATTAAAAGCAATCATGAAGTTTGTCTGTTACCAAGGATATTTCGGAAACCTTGGTGGTAGATTTGGTCGTGAGAACACCTGGTTTCAAATTAGCATATTTTTATCATGAAAAACTTACAGCAACAGTGTGTTCTGTGGTCCTATGCAAATGAGCTTATATTACAAAATCTTGGTTGGGATATTTTTTTTTATTAACGTGACCTGCCAATAAAGCTGACTTTGAACCCGTATTATTTGAACAAGGAGAAAGCAAATGCAAATTGGGAACGTGGGTATGAAAATGTTGAGTTTTTCCTTTATGTATAATGTGAGTAAAATTTTTGCAATTAGTAAAAAATGATGCATTATATGGTATTTTCTATAAATATCAACAATTTTGAGCCTTTTTAGACATACAAATTTCAACCCCTACATCAATCTTGTTTTAGAAGATAAAAAGACGTCAGTTTGGTCGATTCCACTAGCAAATATATAAAAACTCAGATTGATGAAATTTGGAAAATATATTTTGCCTATAAGACTTTAAAACTAAAGATAAAACAAGGATAAATACGCTGATGTGGTGTATGAAAGGTACCTAATATCGGCTCTTCATACTTGACTGCGATTTGTATTGCGATAACCAGGCACCAAGATTTCGATAACCAGCACCTTTGTCACGACGGGTCATCTGATACTAGCAGCGTGCATGTAGTTCAGACCTTGCGCTTTGAATGGCCCGGCCGGCCTCGCTGTGCTGAAATATCTTCCATTTCATGTGAAAATTAATGAACCTGACATGTGTTTTTTTTTGACTGAGAAGTAAACTTTTGGGTTCTTTTATATAAATTATGTCAACAATTCGTGAATTTTATTCCTGACAGTGAATAATTAATTGAAGAAAAATCAACACGCCACGGCAAAAAAATAAATAAAAAAATAGAAATTTACAAAACGACTATGAAGGGATTCGAACCCACGACCTCCTGCATGAGAAACTTACGTTATCACCGCTTCGCCACGGAACTTTGCCTACTGAGCTATTGCAATATATTAACTATATCCTACGTATTCAATTTTTTTCAAAGCTGTTGTTTACGCATGCGCACTGATCATTATACGGTCAAATTTCACGACAATTTCAGTGTGATTTGACCCATAGAGTAATACGGGTTCAAAGCGAATGCTAGAAAACCCAATTTGTTCCATCGAATGGTTTGCCTATATGTGAAACAAATTATATTTCATACTTGGCCTCTTTTATAGCCTTCTTGATTTTATTATGGCCTAATTGATTATTCATTTGATGGTGCAAATGGAATTGATATGCTTGGCTATTCAGCCTTTGTATTTTGCATTGGGCTATTTTGAGTTTTATGATCCAGGATGATCATAAATTCCTTTGTCATTTGCTTCCTCGTTTGCATGTAAATTTTGTTCACATCTCATTGTGATAGCAAATGTTTTAACGAACAGATGGCTGCTAAAAGCCCATCCAAAATCCCGGTCAAATTCAATGTTGTAATAGCAAATGTTTTATCAATGTTGTAATAGCAAAAGTTTTATCATTAATCAATGAAGGTTCATTCTGCGTTTCATTAATCTTAAGTTTCCTTTTTGTCTTATGCTGGTAAAGCATGAGTAATTTGTGGGAGGTTTTTAGCACGTTTGTCTTTTATTACCAAATTGAAATTTTTTCATGTTTAATAGAGATGTATCAAAGTTTTGACAACCACTGCAGAATACAGATCTGTCCAGCAGAGAGCTGCCAATTATGTCTGTTTCACAGCGATCAATTTTCAATATTCACAACTTACATGTAGTGCTGACAGAAATATCTCTGTAACTTGATGATAAGAATTATATGAGACTTGACAATTGTGGGATACTGCCGCAGCCTTATATGCACTCCTTTGTTTCTCCAAATACAATTTGAATATAATTAATGTTAATGAAATCTTTTATTTCAACAGTGCAAATTTCTCTCTGGTTAAATGCCAGTATTGCAACAGATATTTGCAGAGGTATTTATTTCTTTTGTCTCCTTGTGATAAGATACTTGGTTATTATTTAGATTTATTGTACTATTAATTAATATATTGCAATAAATAATAGATGTTTTGATAGACATTAAATGAGACTTAACAACAGAGGGTTTCTGCCGCAGTTTTATATGTAATGCTTTGCCGTTCCAGATAAAATTTGAATATAATTAATGTAATTTCAATCTTAGATTTGATTAGTGCCAACTTTCCTTTTGGTAAATGATTGCAACAGATATGTTCAAGGATGTTTCGGTTTCGTATCCTATTAGTAAGATACGTTGAAATTATAAATTTATTTCACTTTTTGAACAAAATGAATGCATAAATATTGTATGATAAAGATGGACCAAAGTTTCGACTCCTACTGCAGGATGTACATCTGTCCAGCAGATAGCTGCCTAATTTGTTTCTGTTTTGCAGCAATCAAATTAAATATATACAAACGTTTTGTTGATATATTTAATATCTCTTGAATTTTTAATGATTAAATGAAACTTAACCTCTGCAGGATTCTGTTTTATCCAGCTGTTTGAAGCATAATATGTTCTGCTTCGCTGTACCAAATTCAATTTGAATCTAGTTTATGTGAAGGAAATTAGAAGATTTAACAATGCCAACATTTGTCTTGGTAATTGCCAGTATTGCAAACGTTATTTGCAGATGGTGTTTCTTTTCATTCTTTATTTCTTATTACTGAATTACTTGGGAATAATTTGATTTACTGCACTATTTGAACAAAATTAAGCAAGAATATTAAATGATAGATATGCACCAGTTTCGACTCCCACTGTAGGATAGAAACCTGTCCGACAGATAGCTGCCTAATTTGGACTGTTTCGCGGCGCTCATAGTTCAAGATATATTAAATTAGTGCTAATAGAATTTATTCTGCAAATGTATGATTATAAATGCTGGTTACACATAGCAGAGAACTGATTAATGTGTTATGCTTGGCAGTGCCAACCGTTATTTAGAAGGGTTTTTCATTCTTTTGTTCCTTATTACTAAATAACTTGGTAATCATTTTGATTTACTGCACTAATTTAAAAAATTAAGCAAAAATATTAAATGATGGATATGCACCAAAGTTTCGACTCCCACTGTAGGATGGAAGCCTGTCCGACAGATAGCTGCCTTATTTGTACTGTTTTGCAGCGCTCATATTTCAAGATATATTAAATTGGTGCTTATAGAATATATTCTGCAAATGTATGATAATAAATAATCATTACACATAACCACTGTAGGATTCTCTTCTCTCTGTCCTGCAGAGAGCTGCTTAATTGGTACTGTTTCGCACCGCCAAATATTACATACATCTGATAAATGTGAATTAATTATCATTTGAACTTATGGCTTATGTAACAATTTTGAGAAATAAATGCCATCTACGTTGAGCATTTAGCTAACAACAGCAAGGTTTTTCGGATGAATAAACACATGAAGGTTCAATCCTTGTTTTCAGCGGTACAGTGATAAATATAATACTGGTAAGTATTAATTTTAGCTTAAATTTTGAGACCCAATTTTATCGCTCTTGTTCAAAATAAACACTCCAGTAAATGTCTCGGTATTGGATATACAATTTAAAAATTCACAGTTTTTGAAATTGTAAAATGTTTTTAAGACTTTCAACTTTCTTTTATCTGCTCTGTGTAAAATTTTCTGAAATTCAGACTTCTTTCAGAGATTTAATTCGATTTAAAAATCTTGTACTCAACCTTATGAATATTCATACCCACCGCCCAGATAGCGATACTGGTAGATTTTCATGCATAAAAGAATAGAAACCATGCGACATTTACGGGCGCTTATATCAGATTGGCAACTTGTAAAAACAACTCAATATGTGTGGTGCTCTGGCATAATGAGCGGAAAGTCGCGATTGAAGATTTTGAATAAATGGCTGCTAAAGTAAAGATATGATGAAAAGATCAAATTTAGTTTTTTGACATAAAACAAATAAATACATTAGTGTTAATCTATATTTCGCGTTTTGAAGGTCAATTACGCCGGGAAGTGTATTAATTCACGGGTAATTGATCGCGTTTTGCTATTATACACTATAGTAAACAGTTTCTTTAAAATCGATTTGCGACAGTTTTTTACTGCCAGATTTTGAGTGGACTGCCTTGTGTTTCTATCTGTAAATGAAAATTGTAGAAAGAAAGTATGACATATTATATATCATTCGAAAGCTGAGATTATAGAGAATTAAAATATGCCATAAACTCAATTGTGAAAATCGCGACTTTCCGCTCATTATGCCAGAGCACCACACATATATTCAATTAGAAATTACGCCGACGTACAAAATTAGCACACACATTGACCCGTATTCCAGATAGGTGGTTAGCTAAACCACGGTTTTATTTATCACCAACATAGACTCGTAAAAATATTTTTTTTTAAAATGGGTAAAACAAATTGCAAAAGTTGCGACATTTACAGATGAAACAATTACAAAAGTAATAACATATCATATCAAAAACCTAGAAAAATCAATTTGGTGGAACAGCGGCACCCGCCGTCGCTGCTGGTTGACCAATGGACGTCAACACTGCATAATACCATTATTGGAGACTATGAGAAAGGCGGCTTAAAGATGATTCATATTAATTCCCTCTGTCATTACAGGTCTTAAATCTGCATGGATAAAGCGCCTTTTAGATGTTAATAATGATGGTCAATGGAAATGTTTTTTTAGGTATTATATGAATCACGTTGGAGGTAATTTATTCTGGGAATGTAATACCACACCTTATGAGAAATGCATCAAGAAAATCAAGAATGTGTTTATTGCTGAAATCCTCAATGCATGGTGTACCATTACTTATGAACCTCCTTTGAATAATTTTAAAACTCAGATTCTTTGGAATAACTCTGCTATTTTAATTAGTCAAAACACTGTTTTTAAACGATCATGGTATGAAAATGGTATCAAAACCATTTCTGACATATTAGAAAACGATAAGATTATTTCACTTAATGTTCTGAAGAATAAGTATACCCTTCAGTGCAATTGTTTGGAGTATTATAGCTGAATTGATGCCATTCCAAATGTGTGGAAAAGAAGTGTCAAGAGGGGGGAGGACATTGGTAATCCTCAACGAGATGTTCTTGATCAAATCTGTTCCAGTAAAAAAGTTTGTAAATTGGTTCATCGTCTGTGTGTAGATAAGCTTTTCAAAACTCCCAAATGTGAGGGAAAATGGGCTGATATCTTTGAGGATATGAACATAGATTGGAGTGAACTTTATAGAATTCCAATGTTCTCCTCCCGATTGACTAAACTTCGTTATTTTCAACTTAAGATTCTGCACAGATATATTGGTGTTAATGAAAATTTACATAAATTTGGCTATGTTGATTCCAACTTATGCACTTTATGTAATGCTGAAATCGAAAGCATTCCACACTTATTTTGGCAGTGTGATATATCCACTCAGTTCTGGAAAGAGGTTCAGCGTCATATATATTAAAGAAGAATGTTACTTTGACTATGAAAGATGTTATACTTGGTATTCTAGATCCTGATAGCAGTATTTATAACTTTGTTATCTTACATGCTAAACAATATATTTATAATGCCAGGTGTAATGATTATAGGCTGAATATAACTGCATTTAAGAAGCAACTTAAGAACATCTATACAGTTGAAAAATATATTGCAGAGAGAAATGATAGAGTGGAAGAATTACAAAGAAAATGGAATTCCATCATTACTTGAATCTGTTAATTTCAATGTATCATTGCTCATGTGAAATTTACTTTTTTGCATATATTCCTTGTTATTTATCTATCTGTATCACTGATTGTTTTTATCATGTTTTCATCATATAGTTACATCTTGAGAACAATATAATAAAAGCATAAGGCACCAGTGTGTGTGCCTTGTGGAAAAGAGAAAACAAGATTAATTTGCATAAAACAAAATGGCTGCTTAAACAGGGATACAATTTTAAAATGGGTTAAATTATGTTCAAAATCTTTCTATTGTGTTCCACTCCTCACAAAGAATAAGAAAAAGTACACTTTTACCCACCTCCTTGGATAATGAGTTATATCCAAAAACGTGAAAGGTCATATCAGGGGTTACGTGATATGCTCTATGGGAGACAAAAAGTTCAAAATCGTCGAATTTTTTTCGTCTCAAATTATTCATACGAAGTAATATTTAGCAATGGCTCAGATGAACTGTTACTATGGTTACATATCAAAGCAAACTCCAGGGTACAGGTTCCAATGCAATGGTAAATATGGACTTTGTTTGTGTTGATACCATAGCAACAACTAATCTAAAGCACTTTAAACTATTACTTCATGTAGACACTTTTGCGAAAGGAAAATTTCGAGACCATTTTGAAAAAAAATTGACAATGTTTAATTTTGTCTCCCATAGGACCTTTTGCGTGATCCCTGATATGACCTTTCACATAATATAACTCATTAACCATACTTTCGAGATAGGTAAAAGTATACTTTTTCTATTTCTTCATGGGGAGAGGAATACGTTGAAATGGTTTTTAACATGATTTAACCAATTTTGAAATTTCTACTCCCATTTTTGGCAGCCGTTTTGTTTTATGCAAATTTATCGCTGTTCCACCAACTAGATTTTTCTAGATTGTTGATATGTTGTTGTATATGTCTTATATTATCCTGTAAATGTCATTACTTTTGCAATTTGTGTCACCCATTTTTTATTTTTACTAGCCTAAGAGTCTGATTGCTTGTTGCATACTTTATAGATTTATAGAGTGTAGCTTGATATATGATCCTCTTAAGGGCTAGTGACCCTTCACCATTTTTGTAGACATTTTCATTCATAATTTTATTCATGTCACATCACGTCTCTACTCTTGTAATTCCGCTCTCTATGGCATCTCAAATGAGCAATTACGCCAGTGTTACCCATTTTATTGTCCCCTCCATTGACTTGATGTGTGATCGATACACGTACAAAGTACATACTATACAAATATATAGGTACCCGGACAATAAATGGGTAGGACCGGCTTCAAAGAATACAAAACCACGCTGTTCGCCTCATTTCTAAGAAGAAAAAGCATGAGCATATTACTCCCACCCTGTGTGAGCTCCACTGGCTGCCACGAACGAACCACCACGCTCACTACGCTCGTCTTCCGAAAAAACACTTGCTGTTACACGTGTTAATTTGAAGGCAGCCGGTGAGAGCCTTTTCACGTTTGCTGCTCTGTTCCAAGCAGTCTTCGCAACTCCTCCAACTTATTGCACTTCAAACGTCAGTTAAAAACATTCCTTCTTCGGCAAACATTTCCTGATTTACAAGTTCTCCCTTTTTTTTGGGGGGGGGGGAAGGGGGGTCTGTCTTTGTTTTAGCGCTTAGAGGTGTTTTTTGTAGATTTTGCGCTATATAAATGCGATATATTATTATTTTTAATTTACATTCGGAATGAACAGTTTCATTTTTTTTGTAAATTTTGTGTAAATTTTAACAAAAAGAGAGCACGGATTACAGACGACCTTTAATTTAATAAAAGCATCATCAAATCATAAATTTGCTTACCAGATTTAATATACATTCAAATGCAGAAAAAATTAAACAGGCTATAAAATAAACCATACATATATGACCATTTTTATAAGTATACCTCTTTTCCTTCATTCCAATGGGATTGCACACATATATAAAACTTGCTTACCAATGCCATGAGAACATACAACTCAGTGTTTGATTTTCCTGACTATTTCATGGTTTCAAGATTTTAAAAATATTTCGTTTCTTTTACATTTCCAGAAGAAATATTAGGAAATACTAACTATGATTCAGGCCTCATATTTCTGTTTATCTGGTTGATGTCTTTACAAATCCTGATTTTTTCGTTCATTTGACATGTTGACCAACTTTTAAAGACTCATTTGTGCAACATTTAATCATGCAATTACCTTGGTTTGCATGATTAAACTATTTATGAAATGTTTTAATCATCGTTAAATAGATTCATTAGGTTTGTATAAAATCATAAGAAGATGAAACATTATGCTTGATAAAACCAGTATTTCGTCCTCCACGTCGGAGGACTTCTTCAGATCTGGTCATCTGATCCACTTTCCCGGGTAACTTCCATCCGATCGATTTTCTTGACAGATGTAGTCTTTTACCCAGTCTGTGACTTTTTCCCAGTCGTATTGAGGACAAAGATTCAAAAAAAGTATCAAATTAGTTTTTGCGATATAATTCAACTTCTGGAATTTATTTTATTAACCACCTACTTTGAATTCCGTGGAAAAGTCTACAGGCAACGTTTTGGAGCTGCGATGATCAGCCCGGTCAGCCCAATTTCTTCATGGAATTCCTTGAGCAGCGGGCCATGGCAACTGCCCCTTTGGATTTTAAGCCACGATATTGGATGCAATATGTGGATGACATATTGAAAATGGTTAACAAGGGACAAAGAGAAAATCTCACTGATCACCTCAATTCAATCGATTCTACTTAAAGCATAAAATTCAAGCATGAAGAGGAAAATAATGGTCAAATTGCTTTCCTCGACACTCTTATTGTTAGAAAGCATGACTGTTCCATCAAGCTCTTAGTATACAGAAAACTACTGCACATACAGACCAATATTCCGAGAACCCCCTCACCAAAAAAGGACTTTGTTCGACCACATGAATTATGTTGTCACCGAACCCAGTGATAAGATCGAGGAGGAGAAACGAATTCGTATGGCACTCAAGAATTGTAATTACCCTAAGTGGGTACTCGACAAGGTTACATATCAGATGGTTGAAAAAGCCAATACAACGGTGATCGGGAGATCAAATTCAAAGACTATTCAAGACAAACAAAAATGCAAAGGTGAGGTAGTTCTACCATATGTCAAAGGAATATCTGAACGCATCCAAAGAGTGTTTAAGAAACATCCAATAAACACAGCCATTAAGCCACATAAAACTCTTAGACAAACGCTAGTTCAACCGAAAGATAAAAGAGAATCTACTAAGACAGGCAATTGCATCTACGAGATAGGTTGCAACAATTGTGATTTGGAGAAACTTCACGTATGTTCGAAAGAAGATTAGCAGAACACAAAACGGAAGTGAAAAAGGCCAGTGAAAAAAGATTCATTAGAGCAGAACGTAGAGCAAATTAAGTCCGCGATCTCAGATCCCGTCGCGCGGGCAAACCATGTTATTGATTGGGAAAACTATAAAATGCTCGGTAAAGAACACCACAAGAAATCTAGAGAAATTCGGGAAGCTATGGAAATACGAAAAAGGAGGAACAAGACCATGAACAGAGAGGTGGGTATATATTTTTTTCTCTCACGTATATGATCCGCTTTTGATGACTTGGAAAAAGACTCTGTCTAGAAAATCGATCGGATGGAAGTTACCCGGGAAAGTGGATCAGATGACCAGATCTGAGGAAGTCCTCCGACGTTAAAGACGAAATATCACGTGAATTTAAAAACTAATTCACTGGTTTTGTCAAGCATAATGTTTCATCTTCTTATGTTTTAATCATGTTGTGTATTGTTTTATTTACAATGTCAGTTCCACAAGTAATAAAGTTACATACACAATGGAGACAAAACTCACACTTCTTTGCTTTCATCATAATGCCATATAATAACCTGTAATTGTGACAAATGTTTAACTCTGTAAATCCCATTGGCACGTACTTTAATACAATACCTTATTTTTTTAGCCGATTTCTATCATTTCTTCTGCATTTGAAAGTATATTAAATTTGCTTTACTAAAAACAAAATGAAATTTAAGATTTGGTACTTATATCAAGGTCAAGGTCATTTGTAACCCGTGCTCAATTTTCGATTCACATAGTACATACAGATAAAACATAATGCTATATGACACAGCAAAAAGAAGAAGTCTCAAATACCAAGTTTTCAAATAATATCCGACAACTAAGAAACAGCTTCTGAATTGTATATAAAGTGTCTTGTGTCAAAAATAGTTCTCTAAAATACGGAAATTCTGTGTTTCCTACTAAATAGTACTTATCCAACAAAACAGTGCTTATAATTATATATAAATACACACTTGATTATTAGAGCATAGTCCATCAAAATTCAGTTTAAGTTTTCCACCACAATCGATCCTTTTGGTGCCTAGATATGTATAAAAACAAAACAAAATAAAGATAAATTTGAAAATGATGATGATGATGATGATGATGATGATATGATGATGACGACGACGACGACGGTGATGATGATCATGCTGCTGCTGCTGCTGCTGCTGCTGCTGCTGATGATGATGATGATGATGATGACGATGACGATGACGACGACGACGACGACGGTGATGATGATGATGATAATGACGATGATGATAATGATGATGATGATGATGATGATGATGATGATGATGATAATGACGGCGAACACAAACGTTGTTAGAAATATATCAAAATACGGACTTCACTTACTTCAGGGCACCTATCTGGATCTGCAATTTCCAATAATTGGTCACTCCAATCGCCATAAAGATTACGGGGAGCCCTGTTTTCAGTGACACTTAGGTTGCTTGTTACTAAAATAATCAAGTAAAGAGATTATTTAACCATGGTTTTGAAAAGAACAAATAAAAATAAATGATTTTTTACTTATGTGATTAGGATTTCGAAAACCTGGAAGGGTTTAAAGTGGTGCTATAACATCTCCACTCTAAGTTTGCTCTATTTAATGTATGATAGGTTTGTAATTGAAATGCTGGTTGTTCTAAATGAAAGGAAGTGGCTATAGACACGATGATATCGTGTCAAAATTCTCGTCCTAAATGGCTATAGACACGATCATCGTGTCAATATCTTCGCCCAAAATGGCTATAGACGCGATCATCGTGTGTGAGAAAGTGAATGGCTATGGAACCGATAGGCGATAAGCGCGATCGACACAAGAGACCGGTTACGTGGTGGGCACTCGCTGAAATCTCATTATGGCGCAGGTTTTAAAGCTGCTTGAATAGGTTCGTTGTTTTTGTTTGTTTTTTTGTTTTTGTATTTTGTTTGAAGACAAATGTGCTAAAAAGCCAATATACAAATGCGCGCGATTGTTTGAGACAAACTTGTTTGGCCTTAGATGTACAAAATGCCTTTTAACACACTGGCAATCAGTGAAGTGCCAATCAAACCGATCATCGGTCGAACAATGCAAAAAGGCTATCATCGGGTCAATAGCCTCAACCGAAATGGCTATTATTTGACCAGAACATCATCATGTCAATATCCTCTCCCGAAATGGCTATAGACAATATGATCGTGTCAATATCCTCGGCCATACGGTATACCACTGCGTTTATTACATCAACGTAATCTAATTTCGGACCTAAAAAGAATAATTGTGACTCGAATTCAAAGTTAAAAAGAGCGTGGAATTGAGCATTGAAAGTCCCATCAAAACTTATATTTATGTCATTAATGTAAATCGTCAAAACGAAAAGGATCTTGCTTTAATACCTCAATGGCATCTGTCATAATAATGTATAGTTTGTATCATCTAAAATACAGTAGGTATACACATTTCCTAAAATGTGGTGGTCTGTTTTGTAAACAAAAATCAATCTAAATATATTCAGTCGTGTTGTTTATGAAAGTTTCACATCAGTGAAATCAGTAGCCATAATCTGAAGTGGTTTTGATTTTGGTGAAACAGCTGTGTCGTAGGATTTTTTGATAATGTTTATGTCTGTAGAATATATACTAACCGTGGATATTTTCTGTTATAGTCGGCATAGATACTCCAGATGTGCTCTAATCGAATAAATAGGAAGAAAGAAAGAAATAGTCGATCTCATTTTCAATTCAACATCTTGAACTCAAATATATACAAACATTGCAACTTCATCACATTTATTCCATACTCTCAAATACAATATAGATGTAATCCTGCTCATCAAGAGAATATGGATTCTACCACCAAATTATATGACCATGACTCAGTAAAACATCTAAATACACCAGTTTAAAAATCAAAGTATTCGTCACCTTTCTCTTTGTGATCATTATAAAAAATCTAAAAGCACGGAAAGGTAAGTCGTTAAAGTAATTAAAAACGAGATAAATAAATAAAAGCATTTTTATATTTTTAGAATGGCGGCCAAATAAACCAAATTTCGCTTTGTTCCAGTTATTTTTTATTTTTGCAAAAACCCTTTCACGGTCGATAGAAAAAATTTGGGCTCAAACTGAGATATCCTGGATAAATGAAATTAATTAAAATTCACTTTATTGCGATTTTGGTAGAGGGGGTGACAAAACAATTTTCCACACCTTCCCAAAATAAATGAATGAATAAATAATAAGCGTTTCATTAATATGGGTCCAACATATTGCGGGATTCAAATTCTAATTGCATTAAAGTTTATACTTAAAAGTTACCTTGGACTGATCAATAGGAACTACAACGTTCAAGTTGACGTTCAACGTTACGTTCAGATTGCCTCTGTTCAACTGCTGTCGAGCTATGGTTCGTTTTAACACGGTTCGAACCTACGGGGAAAATATTCATATTGAATTTTACAACAGTGTCGGACCTGGAAAAAATTCACACCGGGTCTTTAAGTTGATATTAATATTAATAAATATCTTTACTGCTCTGAATCATCAGTTAAATGTGTTGGTGTCATGATTTTACCACAAAATGCTAGTAAGTGTCAAAAATGAGTTCTTAGTTAGAAATTCAAATGTTTTAAGTGACACCATTATTGGTTAAAAATGTCACACCCTTTAAGTGTCAAGTTTAATTTGACACAAAGGGCACCTATTGGGGTGAAATATGACTCTTTTAGCGTCATATTTAGACGCAGTAACGCTCTAATTAGGATGTCCTTTTGGAAATGTAAAAAAAGGTATTTGTCACCTCCATCGCAGTTTTCCATTTGCCTAATTTCCAGATTGTATTTGATAATGATGAATATGATAAAATGGTTGTATAGTAAGCTTATTTTATATTGAATTATATTGAAACCTAAATAAGTGTAAGCTCACACAAAGCAAGAAGAATTTAAAACTTTTGCTAATGAACAGTTGGCTCTTGGGGTTATATACTACTAAATGCCTTTCCTATTCTTTTATATGATAAAAATTTTCGAGGCTGTTTTTCTCATATTTAGAATTCTTAAATGAATAAACGGCAATTATGGGGTGAAAGTACAACATGTATCCTACAAATAGTCAAAATTTCAGCAGAGTATTACCAGGACAGTTTTCACTTTTAGAAACGCTGAACGTAGTAATGTCATTACCGAGTAATGAATTCCCAAGTATGAATTGGCAAAAAAAAAAAAAAAAACTAGGATCAGGCCAATATTCGGCGAATCACTCTGGCGGAGTAATTTCTGACTATTTTACAAATCAAATGTCAGAAACTGAAAGGAGACATTCAAATCTAACGATGTAATATGAAATTTCCATATTTTATTACACATCATAGCTCAATTTCAAGCTTTTTAGAGTAGGTTCTCTGGATGCCCCACAAGCAAATAGTTCCCATTTTGGCCATGGCATGGTTCCCGGTAGTTATTTAGTGGTGTAAAACCTATAGGGCTCACGATCACAGCATGCATTTAACAAAAAAATTCAAGTCAAACAATATGTCTATAAGGGATTAATCTGTAACTATTGATAAAATCTGGTCTAGTTTTCAACTAAATACCGATTGAACCACTTTTTTTTTTAAAGAGAACATTACCTCTTTATTGAACACACAATACACAGCACACATAAAAACTCCTTGAAGACAGTTAAAAACGACAAACATATACTGAAATAATGCTGTTCCGTTACTCTGTGCAAAAAATCCAAAAATCCACGTTGTACCCAATAATGGAGTTAAAATGAATGTACCCTTCAAAGATGTCCTTAAATGAGAAAGATAAAAAAAAATGAGAAAGAGAAAAAAGATGAGTGAAAACCTTCATATACATTTTCCTGATTAAGTTACCACAGAGAAAGGGTCGTGACAAATTACCAAACAACTTGTAGCAGTCAAGTTAGCTCAATCGGTAAGGCGCTCGCTTGCGGTGCGAAAGGTCCCGAGTTTGAACCCCGTTGGTGCCAAAAGTTGAGTGTGCTTGAAATTCCCTTGGACAAGGAACTAACTGCTAATTGTCTCGTGGAAACCCGTACGAAACTTGGGAAGCTGATCCGGGCAGCGATGGTGCGTATGTGGGCTGATCATTACTTGGGCCACAATGGTCAGTCAACACCTGTAAAGTGTGCAGAGACCGAGTGGAATTACAAATCTGGGAGGCATAGCGCACTATAAATCCCCAGTATTTTTTTATTTGTAATCAAAAGTTTTCGGCGAAAAAGGTGTGAATTTTGTCAAGGTAATCCTTATATCTGTGACGGCTTTTTGAACACATTCCTCAAAGTGAAATCAAAAACTTCTGTATAATCTGAAGAATCTAGTCCCCATGTATGCCATCAACATAATCAATTGTGATTGCTGGCATTTATCATAGGTAGTCAGAATCTTGCTAGAATTCCCTGTCTCGCTCTTGTAATATACCTTAACATGCTTGATAGAATTATGTATATGACAAAAGTATTCTTAGGGTATCGGGTTGTGTAAACAGTTAACAAATATTGCACGAGTTTTATTTCGGTAAACTCTAGGGTAATTGCTTAATAATTAACACAATTTTTTTGATATTTTTAACCCATTAACTGCATAAGGTACACCGCACTTCCGTAAATGCATAAGGGAGGGAGGGGGGTGGGGGTCTATGATACCTCCCCCTTATAAAAACTAATTTCCAGTCCGAAGTATTTAATAATCTTTACACTCTATATAGGTACACTAATCACAACCATATTTCGGGGAAAAATATGAAATATACGTGCCGTTTCAAAATCGCGACCAAATAACTGATTTTCGTTTATTCTCAATTTCGGCCAATATTTGAAAAACCCACTTCCCGAAGGAATATTTCATTGAAAGTTGGCTCAAATTGGGAGATCATGAATGCTTTAACATTGTTGAAATAAAATATGGAAATCTTTACTCCGGTCAGTTTCGTGGACAAATCAAATGTTTTCGCACTCCAAAAAATGCCAATATATGCTAATTTGCTCGAAAACGACGCGATCGATCTCATTCCCCCCCCCAAAAAAAAAAAGAAGTGCAACTGCTATTTAGGTAATTACAAAAATTAACAGCTCGAAATTTTGCGGCGTTAAAATGCGAGAACAGAAAAACGAAATGTTGGGTACCATGGTGTCCCCCCTTATGCAGTTAAGTGTTAGAAATAGTTTGAATCATACAGTAGATGTCGATCAAGTTACACATTTATACTAATATTACATACCTGATTCCAGCCATATCTTTCATGGCATTCACTGTATTGACAGATCGGAATAAAATACGTCCAATTGTTAACAAAATGCCGGTATTGATCTTCAGAAAGAGAAATAAAGAAACATGACTGCCAAGTTGCTTATAGAGAAAAGTATGGAGTGAAACTATTGTTCATTACAAATGCAGCAACAAATCTTTTTTAAAAGACCAAAAATGCTAGGGCGTTCAACTTTGGGATATATGACAAGCAATAACAAAACCAAAAACAAACAAAATGCAAGCAATTTGCCTAATTGCATATTCATATCTTTAAATGAAGGAGAAAAGGAGAAAATAAAAATTGCAACACTTTGTAGTTTTTATATGATACTTATTTTAAAAATGAAAGCGAACCGTATGTGAACGAATACATGTATCAAAGAACAAACAAACAAAAATATCACAAATGTAATCCCATGTTGTTGGTTTTTTTCTAACCCCCACCCCCTTTATTTGTTAAAGATATGAAGTGTCTAGCATTTAAGGTTGCGTACCTTTGCCTTGACATCAAAAATCCAAGATGATCGCTCGCTAGTTAAGGCATTTTTCTCATTTTTTTTTTCATTTTTAGATATTGGTTGCTGATTCAGAAGTCCCAAGCATTTTATTTATCGTTAATGACTTTTCCCCCTTTAAATAGTTTTAGAATAGCTTTGTATAATTCATCAGGCCCTGTTGGCTAAAAGTATAGTTGTCAGTATGGAAATTCAAGTACAGAACTAAGATTGTTTTATCAACTTAGGCAATTTAAGTATTCACTCAAAGTACTAGAATACAGAATAGGAATAAGAACTACTTCCATGTTTCTAATTGGTAGATGATAAGCATGATATATATTTTTCAACAAATTCTTCAGTGGTGTATAATTAACATAATGGGTCACTTACCAATACAACCGCACCAACTGGCCCAACAAAAGCCCATATAATGCCATCCTCAGTGTTCAACCAACAACTGCAAAGAGCAGACAATTTTAAATTCACTAGCAACATAAACTCGTGTAAACTCATATTGACAATTCCATTCAATTGAAATCATTCTGCATTATTCACAATTTTGATTACAGTAACTATCAACAGAATATCTAAAATAACGTAAGTATCCCTACAGAACCTTTGCACGTAACATATGCAAACAAGACTACAGTACCTCTTCAGTATTTTTTTTCCTTTTCACCTGGGCATTATACTATAATAATACATGTACATTACTTCTGAATGAAACTTTTCACTCTGTTCAACTAAGCAAATCCGGCACAGTGACTCTTTCCTGCCAACATAACCACAGTTCGTACGCATAGGAAGCAATGCATGACGGGATACACACCATCTTCTCTTGTTTTTGACGGTCAGCCCTCGGTTGAATTTTGAAGTGATCCCTGGATTCAAACTTAGGCGCTGGAGCACAATCAGGCCAGAACTTTGTGCGACCGGTGGCAACCAGGCCACAGATTTGACTTTCCAAGATGGCCACCGTAGGCTTGATTATCTGTGGCCTAGTTGTGGCCGGCCGCACAAAGTTGTGACCTATTTTGTGCTCCAACGCCTTACCTTGCAGTTGATACGTAAGAATCGCTTCTTATCCCAGCAGTAATAGCGACAATTGGTACAGGAACTCCCCAGCCGAGAATCACATAATAAAGAAGGCGACTCTTCTCTGATCCATAGACTTTGACGATCTTGTAATACAGATTAAGCCCTTCTACCAGCGTCCAACCAAACACAGACAGAAACAAGTAATGCAGTAGTCCAGCGATCATGGCACATACAGTCTTGATTGAATTTTTGAAGAAAATGAGATTAAATAAATTTTATTTAAAAAGTAACAATATGCAAATTATGGACGGTGATGAGAATATAAAGTAATGAAATCTAATTTGTAACATTGAATTTTGGATATTTGTTTCATCGTTAGCTATTCACATAATATACTTTACAAAAATAAATCCATACGAGGCAGTGCATGATGGGAAGCACACGATTATTTCTCTTATTTTCGATATCGAGGACGTTTAAAGAAAGATAGTAGATTATGGACACTCGCTTTGCACCAATGAGTCCGGGTTCGATTCCTGGTCCCGGCGCTGTATGTGCATTTGGTTATTTAGTCCATGCTCGTTTGTGCAGGTTTCTCTCCAGTACTCCAATCTTCCTTCTGCATCCAAAACTGATTAAAGAAAGATTTTGGACCCTAATGCAAATATGCTTCATTAGAGGCTTTCTTGGGTCATTCTTGGCGACTAGCCTAAATAATTATTCCTTTCTTCTTTAAGAGTTACACATTTTGTTTAAAAGGGCGTAAATAGAATAGGAATTAACTTTACTAAAATGTACAAAATTGACATTTTAGCAACAAAGATATTTGCGTTGTTGGCATTCGTTTATTCAAACCAAGTCACGTGTAATTACCTAAAAAAAAGGCTGAATACGAGTGTTGCGCCCAACAATCAGGTTTGAAAAATTAAAGCTATGACCGATGATAATGGGGTAAAATAAATAAAATAACTCAATTATATTGGTAAAAAAGAAGAGGCTGGTTCATTACCTTGTTTCCCGTCCGATCAACACCCATGAGAAAAAGACTTTGCGCGGACAAAAGAGCAGCGCAAAGGTTGGTATGAATGATGTAGCGCTCCATTTTGCGAAGTGATCTTAGATGGAAAAAAAATAATATAAGGTTGTTAACATGATTACCAATCTAATGGCATCTTGGAGAAATACAAGAGGCGTATGGTAGGCGTTAACTAACTTATATGGCTTGTTATTGGCTAAAATGTTCAAATATAGTGAAAACCAGTGATGACGATCAAATAGAAACAAACAGACAAAGAAAGTTGAATTTCTGGGCCAAGATTATAATTTTAACGAGAGTTTTAAAAACAAACAAACAAACAACAAGCAAAAGTACACTTACCCAAGAAATAAAAACACGAATATCATAAGCCCTAAAGCAAAGATCGACATGCTACTCAAGACTTGCGTAAGTATATTTTGCACTCGTCCGTGCACGTCTGGAATCTGTAACAAACGATATAAAATGATAAGAAGCTTAATTTATACGCAAAACGCATCAGTTTCATGGAAACACAACTATGTAAGGCACTCTCAAACACAAGGCAGACACCAGAGGCAGCAACCATTGATAAAGTTTGACTCAAGTTGGACTTTTATCGACTTGAAAATACTCTTCTACAGTAACAGCACACAATTTTCAAAATAATCGACGATAAATTGTGTTTGAAGGTTACAACTGCAACATAAATATGTTTCAAATCTAAAAAAGCGCCCGTAATAATATCCGAATTGACCACCGAATGAATACATTTTTATGCGACAATAATAATATTGATTATAGCATATTTCAAACAGCCTCAACAGTAACACTTATAAATATTCAAGATAACCAATGAAGAAAAATATAACGTGTTCTAGAATTTTTTATTTCACGTGTACTACAAATCTTGAATGTTATTGACGCTTAGTTGATGTCCTTGTGCATAGATCATGGTAGTATAAATCATTTGGCTTGGAAAACACCAGAGTCAACACATGCTCGATTGGTAACAGATTTCTCTCAGAGCAAGATTTGTGAGGCACAGTATAGTTATCAAGCGTTTTAATAACGCAAATTATTAAGTGGTCGTTGGAAACCCACTATACCTTTCTCAGAAATTAACACCTATCCATATATACCAAAATCATCACAATCAACCTATGTGTTACGTAATTATTACTTCAAAAATACAACCTGATAACATATTGGATAATATAGTGAAAAGTAGGTGGAAACTGAAAAATAATCATTATAAAAAATCCATATATTTTCCTACTTAATAGATTGTCATGCTTGTAAAGATTCTTTAAAACTTGAAGCTCTACTCTGCAAATATTTTTTGTCAAAATGGCGACCTACAAATGTGAGTAGTGGCATCCACCATCCTTTCCCAACTGCACATATCTTTGAGGATTCCCCAATTTTGTTGTTTAAAATCCAAGGGGCCAACTGCTACGGCAGAAACAAAATTGTCTTCAAGGGCTTTTTGACACTTAAAAGGTCTGGCACATGCCTGTTATAGCGGTCAAGAGGGCGGTCCCATATTTACCCTACACCGAAAATGCACTTTCGTGAAAGAATTTTACGTTGAAACTTTGGTCACAGGTGAAATACTTCAAAAGAATTGAAACAAAGAAAACATTTCGAACATCGGGCAAACTATTTCAAAAATTGCGGCCAAAAACAATTTGTCGTGTCGCGTCAAAATTTTCCCGCCAAATTTGGCTCATATTTAAAGTATGTAAGTACAAATACATTCCTGAAATAAAATTTGAAAAAAAGTTGTTCGGTAACGATTTTATGGGCAAAAGAAATTTGAAGAGCGCCCTCGAAAATGCTTTATTATCCTAATTAGCATATGAAAGTGTGGATCGATTTGAATTATTTCCCCAAGTGAAGTGTATGGTAAAGTTAGACAAATACATAGAAAGGCGATGACAAATTACTTCACGTTTTTGCGCTGACGCACAAAAACCAAATGTTGGGTCCATATGGACCCCCCTTGACCACTTAAGTGTTAAGAAAGGTAATACATGTGCATTTCATCAAGGAAGGCTTACCTGATAATCTGACACTTTTAGAAGTATCGCAAAACTTGTTGTATGATCAGACTTACAGGTGACAGACCGATTACCTTCGAATATCTTAGTCAGTCCGTGAGGAGAAAATGTCCTGTATCGAAACGTTTATAGAAATAAATTACGTTTTTTCCCCTTGATACCGGTACCGGTACGTTACATTTATGCACAAACACTGTTGCCTATAATGTTGGAATAACATATTTTTACCACTTGGTATGTTATGTAAATGAGGAAAATATCTGGAAACCTATCTAGTTGAGTGTGAAAAGAAGTTCGGAATATGATCAATTTTCTCATGTACTAGTAGTAGTGGCAATCATAACAATAATGTGTCAAAAAACCTTAATTGGGGTTCAAATTTGATTTGAGAACACCTGAGTCAAGGTCATTTTACTACTCAAGCTGAGTGGTCATATGGAATATGTATCTGTAATAGAGTGATAAGCAGGGCCCATATTCATGCAATCCTGCTAACTGTAATTGGCTGCAGTAACCTATTGTCTACTTGTCAAATTTTGACTGGTAAACAATACGTTTGCAGCCAATTAGAGTTAGCAGGATTTCATGAATATGGGCCCGGGTGATAAACGTCTAGGTCATGTTGGGAAGCGCCAAAAGAATTAAGAAATAGAAACTTAACCCTCGTCTACCCTGGGGGTGGAGGTGGGGGGGGGGGTGTTGCAACCCAGTCCCTAAGGTTTTTCCCCGCTGCATAAAAACGCAAAAGCAACCAACTTCAGGCATTTGGGTAATCTCGTTTATATAAATTTTTTACGGTCATTTTGATAAATAAAAAATAGGGAGGTACAACCTAAGGTAGGGCCGTAAAAGTTCGGATGTAATGGGGGGGGGGGGGAGGCCCCGGAACATTTTAAATCGCAATTTTAAAAATATATGCATGCTACGAAGCTGAAACTTGCAGGGCATGTTAGAAGTATAATTGTTCTTCTATATTAGCGAAAAACTTGATGAAAATCCGTTGTTTAGAACTTTTATAGCAACATTTTGAAATTGGTGGCCATTTTGCAAAAATCCCGATTTTCTGATCCGGACGAACTTTATTACGTCATAATTACGTAACGCCTTGGCCGATTTTTTTCGATCTTGTTATCGTTGGATAGGGGAGGACCATACCTATTTATTGATAGCAAACCAAGTTTATAGCTCCAAGCTCCAAAATTTACGGGGGGATGGTTGCAACAACCCCCTCCCCTTGGGTAGACGTGTTACAAAAGTAGCCTGGGTAGATGAGGGTTAAAAGAGATATTTTCAAAAGTTTAGAATATGGTGAAATTGTAAGTGTATGTACTAAAACCACTCTTGAAATTTGGATTGTTCTTCTCATTTGTGAAACTAGGTATCAAATATCATTCTTACGCTAAATTGGGATCCCAGAACACACAAACGGACTCGATTTTACTTTGATTCAATCCACTTGGATATGTGTCTACTCCAGAAATCTGAAAACAAATTAAAACGCTTTTAATTATTAGACTTATTGAAATACAGTTTTCTACGGAGCTTGTAATTGCAATTATATAAGCATTTGACTGACTAACAGTAGTGTCATTTTATTGACATCTAATAGCTATCGTTAACAAAAGATCAAGATGAAATGGATAAAATGTTCTTCTACATAGGACACCAGAAAACAGCATCCCGTTAAGTTAAGTACAAAAAATATACAGGAAGCAATTAGGTTAAAAAACACACTAATTTTTGAAAACCATGAAGAATTTAGATACCTTGGCTCAACAAACTATTCAAATTCCAACTGTGCCAAGGACATGGAATGCAAAACTACAATTCATTGCTAATAAAGTAAATGATGACTGTAGAATGACTTCTCTCCCTTCATCTCAAAATGAAGGACATTAGTTGAGCGCTATGTCGAACATCACGAAACGTACGAGTAATGTTCTAATAACGTACGCTGGTTTGGTCATTGAAATACATATGTATCACGTTTCGTGATGTGTGACAGAGCCCTAAGCGAGAAATAATCTATGGACACTGTGCAAAACAAGCAAAGCAGATAAGAACAGGACATGGGCAACAGAAATGCGAACTTCGATTTAGATTCTAGAAATAAGTTGAAAATAGGAAATGATCCATCTAAGAAAATTCAACTGAATATTGAGAAAGATTTAGACTTTTAATTATAAGATGGGTTACTTCGGCCACATCCTCAAAAGGCAGTGATTGTCGGATTGCTTTATTAATGGAGAACAATAGTCAGAAGCTATGCAGAAGTAGTCGCCAATCGTCAATCTTGAGGGAAGCAACCAGCTATTAGTATTAGGTATAACACTGTTTTATCTTACTGATACTTACCGGTAAAGTGAAATCATTTCCAACTGAATGTTCTGTCCCATTGATTAGAAACCGGAAGTTCAATATCTCATCACTCCAAATATTAGTTTGGTTGTTCTTCCAGTCGCTATCTTTGGTGCTGTATCGGAAAATTATATATAGTACAATAATATTGGGTATAGATAACTAACATAGCATATCCAGTATTATCCTTTAGTGTACACGAATTCTGTAAACAGTCCGGTCCAACTGCCCATTTAGGAAAGGTTGCCTGATACGGCAGCACCTTTCCCAATCTGGCAAGCATCAATACCCACAATGCACTGTACCATGAAAAATGTTTAATTTTATAATTTGAAATATCCTTGGATATCAGAGTTTATATACTATTTCTTTCAACAAATCTCAACTCAAAAAAGGATTTCAACATTTTACAATTAAAAACTATTTGTTTACTTTATTTACATTTGAATTTAGAAAACCGTTAAAAACGGTTATATCATTTTAAATACTTTCCTCCTGGTCAATATTTTTTTCGCCTGGTGAAAACCCTCCAAATATGACCCTCTTACTGTGTTCCAAAAATCAATTCCAACCAAAGTGTCGTTTGGTTCACAACTAAGATTTTTTAAAATACAATAGGCTTCGCAGTGCATTCTGGGTGTTATGCTTGCCAGATTGGGAAAGGTGCTGCCGTATCAGGCGGTTAACCTTTCCTAAATGGGCAGTTGGACCGGACTGGTAATCTCATTGGTCAAACACACTTTAAACAAAACCTGTATACATTCATGTTTTTCCAAAATAAAAATAAGACAAACCCTGAATATATCCCGTATTCCGTGACTCATACACAAACGCTACATTGCTGGCAATCAAATTAACTAAAAATGTGGTCGTGCGTCGTTAAAGTTGCTGCGTAAGAGTGTATTGCAGCGTTCACGCATTGGTCGTGACGCAAGCGTACACGCGTAGATCAAACCGCGCACATCCAACCAGCGCGCGGCATGGCTGTGCCGTGGGGCTTTCAATGCTTTGTTTATAAAGCTTTTTTGATTAAATTTTCGTTTTTGATGGTAAGTTTACCAACGAGATTTCAGAATTCATGTACACTTAAAAGGATAAAATCGTTGCCCCCTGCTTGTTCTAACGAAATACGGGAAATATCTAGGGTCTGGTGCCATATTCCATTCGGCCTGTCGGCCTCATGGAATATGGCACCAGACCCTAGATATTTGCCCGTATTTCGTGAACAAGCAGGGGGTAACTAATAGTATTAAGCAGGTTGTATCCACTTTAGAATATAGGGGCTAAAATGACGCTAACAAACTTACAGTATATGATTAAGTTTGATGATGATGTTGAAGGCGCTCATAGAACTTACTTTTTTACAAGATTGTCGATCAACGTTGATTCAATTAATGTTGAATGATTTTTGAAGTACACCCTCATTGTAATATAACTACCTATTCGAATTAAAAAACAACAACAACAAACAAACAAACAAATACGTTAGTTACAATACTATAATTTTTTCTTGTGATTTGGATGTAGATTAAATATAATCTGTTATATTTGATTAAGAATGCCTCCGCCGTTTCAAGTAATCAGCTTAGTAAAGGGTATGCCGGATAGCACGTGGCATTAAAACTTACGAGACAAATCGCGGTGTCATAATTCAGAACGCCACGTACCGGAAAATTATCGACCATCTTTGATCATCAGTTTGAAACAAAATCCTTGCAAGTATAACCAAACAAAATCACTTCAACATGAAGTTTTAAACAGAATCTTAAAATTTCAAATCGAAGGAGTAGATGGTATGGTGAAAGGAATGTCATTCCAGAGTTCTGTTGCTGCCACTCAGAATACACTGTCAACATATGGTTTTATTCGTGTTCTAGTCTGTAAAGCGGGTTGTCGTTTGTAACTGGATAACGAAATAAGTTTGCAAGTTCAGAAAAAGTAGAAAATTTGAACTATGACTGAGTCACAGCTCCATTGTTCTACTAAATTGTCATATACAAATTTATAGGATATTAATTTACCTTTTGGTAATCGTGCAATACTATCGACAGATATACTAACTGGGTGATGGTCAAGGCTAGTTGACAATGGCGTACCTTGAAGTAGTAAATTGTGTGACACACTCTGTGCAATTACCTCTAAGATCAAAGAAATGGTATAGGAATAGATGAAAAAATATCCCCTCTTCCTCCTTCTACTGCTGTTTCTCCTTAAAACATCTTCTGTCTGGTCCCTATTCTACTCCTGCTCATCATCTACGTCTGCTCCTCATCCGTCTGCCCCCCCCCCCCTGCACTTGCTCCACACCTTTCTCACCATCACCCTCATTCCCACAATCCAGCTACCTCATCATCTCACCCTTCCACCCTGATAGCTATATAAACTTTTAGCCGAGTCAAACTTGATTACCCATTTTGTCTGTACTAATTGTCAGTTCCGTTTCCTCAGGTAAATATGACACTATCATTTGCAGAATATCAGCAACTTTTTCATACGAAGTGAAGGTTTCCTGCAGAAATATGTTGAGAAAATGTAGTTACCGTATCCACTTGTCTATTCATCTATTCGTCGGACAATGACAAACGCTCAAAATAAATCATATATCCCATGACAGAGACATAGTCAAAGTTTGTTTCTTTTTAACCTGCTATCTGGCACGATTGTATAAAATAACTCAACCGTAAAGACGATTCAGAAAATTGCTAGTTACATTGGACGAAAGGGTACGGTATATTGAAAAAAGAAAAAAAGAAAGTTTTTTAAATTTTCATTTACATACACAGGAAGCTGACCATTTCGTATTATTATTTTTGATATAATGATATTATTACCGTGATTATGTCATTTGTCAAGCTGTTCATACACTTAGTAGATCCATAAACTAGGCTATTGGTAACATTTTGCAAAACTTCCTGAAACATAATTAACATCAATGTGATCATGTTTCTATACTTGGAGTTTATTCATCGAAAATTCAATGCTTCATACTATTGCTGCGTTCGTCGATTTCATCACTGCCTCATCTCTCGACGTCTATATCAATATGCAGTATTTACACGCGCTATCGTGCATCATAAACCTAAAGACGGCGTATCGCTGAGGTGTTGATCGACGCTGCAGTGAACTCTAACTACAGCTTAGTTTAAGAAAGTGTTAAGATTTCGCGTTTACGTAAACCTTTCAGTTTGGCAAATAGCAAATCTCTTGTAATATAATTTTCATACACATTTTCAGTTTATGAAGAGTTTTTAGGTGTTTATATACACTTTGGAGAATGGTGACAAGTGGGTTGGATGTGTGGGTGTACATTCCTCAGATTGCAAAACATGGTTGGGCCAACGTTGGCAATGGTCGGCACGGTCGCGGTCTAAAGACGATGTTGAGTCAACGTTGAATTGATATCATATTATTTGGTTGGCAGACGGATGGTAAAGCGATGTTTAACCAACGTTCGCGACGTTATAGAATGTGGGCGGAGGTAATATACCGATTTTATTTGGACAGGTAAAATTCTAGTTCGGATGAATTTCATCCAAATTAAGTTATTTTACGCTACTTTCTACCTCAATTTATACTTTCTACAAATACATAAACTTGAGTTCAAGGTTTTGAAGTGGAATATGCAAACAAACTGAACAAAGACACCGCAGAAATTATGTGCGCCCTGTTGTGCGTTTTCGTGACCTGATGTAGTATTTTAGCATGTATGTATTTGTATTCTGCAATGCCTGTGTTATGTGATTTGTAAAAATCAGAACAATGTCTTTCGAGATTGGAAAGCCCTGTAATTCGGTATTTTGAAGGGTAAACATTTTGAGACAGATTTTGTGTTGTTGACGTACCTTTACCAATTCCCCCAGAAGTGCAGGATCTCTTGCTTTGGTCGAGCCTGTGTCTAATGGAATTGCCACTACCTTCTTCATAACGTTTTTGAAAATGTCGTCAAGTTCTGGGGAAGAAATATATAATTACATAAATCTATAAGATTAATGTCTTCAGAATACGGTATTACTGACTTAACCGCACTCCGAACAATAAAACTTTTTAACCCGAGATTACTCGGCACTACTTCACTATTGTTTGAACACTATAGACCATATCGATAATTGACATAATCCCGCCGTTGATGGGGTAAATCCACAGAATCGGACGGGAAACGGAACTCAGAGCGAGGGCAAGTAGTGTGTTTATCATACTTGGCCTCGTTCTGAGTTCCGATTCCCCGTCCGGTTCTGTGGATTTACCCCATCAACGACGGGATTATGTCAATTATCGATATGGTCTATAGAAATAGGGACATTTTATTTTTAAGTGTCAAAATAGACGGCGCTATTCATAAAAACCTAAAACTCCGTGGATTTTGACAACTTTTGAATACATGTAGGGCTTTTGGGGGCACTTGCGGTGCGGATTCATTTTAGTCCTTCACACACAAGGTAGCAGAAGTATAAGAAAGTTTCTCCTGTGTATATCTCATTTTAGAAAAAAAGTGGTCTTGGGTCAGTCTTGAATTCTGGTATTCATGTGGTAGCTCAAAATAACCATAAATTGACCCATACAAGCTATTCAGGACGGATATGTTTCGAAATCGACCGAAGCATATATTTTTCACCTATATATTTCACAAAATGAAGTTTGTCGAAATTAAGGATGTATGGAGGTGGAAATTTACATATATTATATAGATTACCGGCACGTGACGAACAATAAATCATCGCATCTTGCGTGTTGGTATACTGAGTAGTTACTGCTGGTGTTGTAACTTGAGGAGTTTTGGCTGGTGTTGTTACTTGAATAGATTTTGCATTCGTGGTAGCCTGAGTTGTTACGGCTGGTGTTGTAACGTGAGTCGTTTCTGCCGTTATTGAAATCAGAGTAGTTTTTGCATCTGTGGTAGCCTGAGTTGTTACGGCTGGTGTTGTAACCTGAGTCGTTTCTGCCGTTGTTGCAATCCGAGCAGTTTTCGCATCTGTGGTAGCCTGAGGTGTGACAGCTGACGTTGTAACCCGAGTTGTTTTTGCTATTGTAGTAACCCGATTAGTTACTGCTGGTGTTGTAACTTGAGTAGTTTTCGCATCTGTAGTAGCCTGAGTTGTTTCAGTTGGTGTTGTATCCTGCGTTTTTTCTAACACTGTTGTAATCCGAGTTGTTACTGCTGGTGTTGTAACTTGAGTAGTTTTTGCATCGGTGGTAGCGTGAGTTGTTACAACTGGTGTCGTAACGTGAGTCGTTTCTGCCAATGTTGTTACCTGATTAGTTATTGCCAATGTTGTTACTTGAGTAGTTTTTTCATCCTTGGTAGCCTGCGTTGTTACGCCTGGTGTTGTAACCTGAGTCGTTTCTGCAGTTGTTGTAAATTGAGTAGTTTTTGCATCTGTAGTAGTCAGAGTAGTAACAACTGGTGTTCTGTACTTGGTCGTTACTCCCACTGTTGTGGTCTCCATTAATGTAGTTATTTCAGTCGTAGTAGTTTTTTCTGATCCAGTGAGTAGTTATGTTTGTTAAAGAAAAAAATACAATTCCTTCTTTAAGAAGATACTAAAAACGCATTTAATATGAAACAAGTAAAAACGTTTTTTAAGTCAAGGAAACTATTTTGAATAAAACGTGACAGGGTAAACTCTCGTATCTTTCATCATTTTACAGGTATTAAAGGCATTTGTCTACCAAAAATAGATATTAATTGGATAATGAACATCATTTACTCTTCCGACAATACTTCTGAAAATTTGGAGCTAAAAGTTTCATTTTTTTTTTAATTTCTTTTATCTATAAATCAATGTTGCCGATGCACAATAGTTAAATAATCCATGGCTCGGGATACAACTGGAAATACCTAAACCGCACGTCGTCTACGATTTTTTTGGGAACAACTACTTACCAGACTGCGTCATATACAGTGCACGGTATTTTGTACAACCACCAAGGCCGCCAGAGGAGACTATAGTAGCTCCTGTACCGTCGAGATTGACTGATTTGAGGCCGTCATCTCTGACTAGAAACCATATCTTGTTTCCCACCAGGCCGATGCCAACCATTTGACCATTGCTTGTTATGGTTGTTTTGCTACCAGTAGAAATACTGTACTTATAAATTCCCCCACCATCTCTTTTTTCTGCTACGTATAACATATTTTCTGTATAAAAGATATGAGGGCATAACCATAGTTGGCCATCAAACAACATTTTCGCTACCAAACATTTGGTCGTGACGTCACCAAATATTTGCGATCGAATTTAAAGTATAAACCGGTAACAAACATTTCAGACAATGAATATCATGATATTGCAATTCAACACATGTGCAACCATCATCATCATTATCATCATTGTTATCGTAATTGTCATCTAAAGAATGTTGAAAAATACATTTTTGTGTGCAGTTCGTCGTTTAATCAAACATAGGCCTAATATTTAGTAAAAATGAAGAAATTGTTCATCTTTTTATGAAATGCTCCTCCTCCTCCTCCTTCTCCTCCTCCTCCTCCTCCTCCTCCTCATCATCATCATCATGGTCATCATCATCATCATCATCAAGAACTACATAGGCAGCTTCGCCATCCGCATCACCTCCGTCGTCTTAGCATACCAGACCAGTCTGCTGTAATAACTTCTGGTTGATTAAAACTAGTCAGGGTATTTGGTGAACCTCCACTGGACATAGATATGTGCCGTAATGTGTTTGGATTAGTAGAATCAGATGCAGTAGTTGTGAAATAAATATCTCTGAAATGAAAATTCGAAGAATTGGATGAAACACAGACTTTCATCAATATACCGGCTCCATATTTCTCGGACATACTGATGAGACATACATACATACATACATACAACATACATATAAACAGTCCGGGCAATGCTCCAGATCTGAAGCCGCTTCAAATCTGGCGTAACGGCACCAGATCTGAAGCCATATATCCCATAATGCATCGCAACAAGCAATGCCAACCGTTTACAATTCAAATTTCAGACTGATTTTTACTGTAAAATATAATAGAAATTTATAGTTTTTTGATAATTTATGGTTTATTTGTGACTTATTATATATTCATGTACAAGATTGAGTAAAACCACATTAATTTTAATTAATAACGTAAGTTAATTAACTAATTTGTTTAATTAATCGGATTAACCTCAGTTAGTAGAATTTTTTACTCACATGGAACTTTTAGCCAATATGATATACTTGATGAAAATATAAGAATTTGTTTATCCTGACCTAAAATAAACTGTCGATTAACAAAAAACTACAAAATTACTCCAGATCTGGAGCATAGGCTCCAGATCTGAAGCCGGATTCAGATCTGGAGTATTTCCCATACTGATAAAAGGCCTTTTAATCAAAAGGATATAAAGTGCTGAGAAAGAGTGAAGGAAAAATAAAGGAAGAGAACTCAACCAAATAATCTGGGGAAAAGGTGATTTTTGATGGACTTCTTCAAGGAAACAACGGTGGTGGAGCCTCTGGCCACAGCAGGGAGCTTATTCCATAGGTGTGGGGCTGAGGTAGAAAAAGCCAGTCAGAGTATCAGAGTACGGGGTCTTGGAGAGCTCAGACGGATGGATGTAGAGGACTAAAGGGAACAACCAGACAGCTTGTGAATGTGGAGGATGGGTGAGATGTATTGAGGAGAGAGGCTTTTTTAGGGATTTTAAGGTATGGACAAGGGTGCGGAATTGGATGCGCTGGGCATCAGGAAGCCAGGATGACAGGATGAATGAGTGCGCTTTTGTTTCTCGGAGATGAGCCGAGCACATCTGTTTTGAATCCTCTGAAGGCGAGTCAAATTCTTCTTGGAGATGCCATTTAGAAGAGCACTACAATAATCCAACCTTGAGAGGATAAGAGCACGGACAGCACTTAAAATCAAGGACGGGACGCATTCAGGATGCATCAATATGCATCGCGAGTGCATTGGACAAAAGTGGTACCACTCTTACCCATTATTTTTGTCAACAACCAGTCCATGTGATTCAGCAGTAGTAAATTCTGTTATACCGCCTGGGTCAATTGAATCAGCTATCTCAGCGCGACGAATTCTCTTGTCGGTGTCATCCGTCCAAGTTATGTGACCATCAAAAACGTCTATTGCAAATGGATCTAAATTTGATAGGAAATTCAGTTTAAATATGTATAATGCTATAAAATCTGTTTTATACCCTACTTAATTTTACTATGGCCTAATTGATGAATCATTTGAAGGTGCAATTGGAATTGAAGTTCTAGGCCTTTCAGTCTTTGTTATTTGTTATGGGGGAATAGTTTTATGATTTAGCATTGATCATAAATTCTTTGTCATTTGCTTTCCTGGTGGCATTCAATTTTGTTCATAGCCCAATGTTTAGTAGATTTATCAACGGGCAAAAAAACCCAAACACTGAAACTTCCACCCACTTAGGTCAAATACAATGCTTTAATAGCAAAATGTTTTATCATTAACCAACGGAGGTTCTTTCTGCATTTCATTAGTCCTAAGTTTCCTTTTGGTATATGCTGATAACACTGGAGTTATTTGTGGGAGGTTTAGTACTTTATTTTCTTATTGAGTATTGATAATCCGATGTACGTGTATCCCTGGTATATACCAAATAGCAAGGCCTTACCTCCTCCATAAATTTGAACAGGACTTGTCCCATCATAGCCCATCTTAAAAATCCCTGTGTTCTTCATTGAAACAAAAATGTCTCCAGAACTAGTATCATGCGTAATTGCTTTCCCGCGGTGGCCTGTTTTATAAATACTTGAAAAGACCGGGTTGTTTGCGTCATTTGCGGAATACACGCTTTTAGTACCATCGGCATTGTCGCAAGACAAGTAAACTGGAAAAAAGAAAATACAACTGAATGAAAGATGAACATATTCTATATGAATTTCATTAAGGTGTGGCAAACCAAAATTCGTAGATTGTTTAGCACAAGATCAGAGTACAAGATCGACACACATGTCACTTGTTTTGCTTTCAGAATACGCCAGGTGTATAACTTTCCATATTTACACCAATAAAAATGTTTCAAATACCTAGTGACATTTTCTTAAAATTGTTCAAATGGGGTACAATAATTGCACTTACTTTACTCTCTTTTTGAGTAGTTACCATTGCGTAACATTTGCGCATGGTTTCAGTGAGGGTATTCATTTAAAACATGTATGATCCCGGATAGGAAATAAATTCAAACAGATATGGCGGCTTACCAAGCTTACGGTGTCAGTTTATACTTCTTATGAGCTACCAAATATTTGGTGGATCAGTTCTTTTTTATCTTATAATCTGATATATATTTCCAGTTGTGGTGACAAAAAAAATCACTACACTACTCTTGAGGAACACTTGATGTCAAATGTTTGATGGTTTACAACACAATGCATCCGTTATTGAGTACAAGATGCATTGGAATTATAGGCTAACAAAATGGGTATCATTTCCTTTGGTCTCACGTAGACTAACCTTCAGAGCCCATATTCACGAAATACCGCTAACTCTAGTTGGCTGCCAACCTATTGTATACCTGTCAAAATGTGACAGATAGACAAATAGTTATAGCAGCCAACTAGAGTTAGCGGTGTTTCATAAATATGGGCCCAGAACGTTTGGCACGCGGCCGGTAACCAGAGCCCATATTCATGAAACACCGCTACACTAGTTGGCTGCTAACTCTTTGTCTACTAGTACCTGTCACAAAGTGTTAGCAGCCAACTAGAGTTAGCGGTGTTTAATAAATATGGGCTCAGGGGTACTTATTATACCAGTTACTCTCTGGGGCTCTAACGGGCACGAGGTCTTCTTTATCAGATGACACAGATTGATACTTCTATTACTCTGAAAAAAGGGAAAACGCAGTATGTGCAATGATGTCATATTGTGAGGTACCTCTTTTTCCTTGGAGAAATCCTGCACAAATGAGCTAACGCCCAATTTTCTTTCATAACTTTATAAGCAGTATCTATATAATATACTCTATAAAACATCTTTAAATAGAACAAGGGATTGGATTCAAGAGAAATTTCATGTACATATATGATATGAAGTATCATCTATGCTTTATGCACATACTGCGTTTTTACTATGTTGAGTAGTATTAGGCAGACATACCTGTACCGGAATCTGGAGGAGATGTAGGTGGATCCAAGGCTATTGCTTCACTGCGATAAAGACAACCGAGATACGCTAGGAGAATTAGTAGCTTTGGGTAACTCTTCCCCATTCTCATCATCTCAATGATAGTTTTAATAAGTAACATTATTCAATAGGCTTATGCACCAGGCAGGAAAGAAACATCACCAGTTCCATATAAAGAAGCTAATAAAGCGGCAATGAAAAACTTATTCAGAGATCAATTATTTTCCTACCATAGCA